>JAPYZP010007651.1:1916-13516 GCA_030522985.1 Torymus sinensis
TATAGTTTATACGTTGTTTAGACTCATATATGTAATAATCTTTGCAATGATAATTAACTAAAAAAAAATTTTGTCACTTGAACAGTTCCGGAATCAGTATGACAGTGATGTCACAGTTTGGAGTCCTCAGGGACGCTTGCATCAGGTGGAATATGCAATGGAGGCTGTCAAATTGGGATCGGCTACTGTAGGTCTTAAGAACAAAACACACGCAGTTATTGTGGCTTTAAAAAGGGCGACGTCTGAACTGTCCTCTCACCAGAAAAAAATTTTCCCCATTGACAAACATGTTGGAATCGCTATGTCGGGTCTGACTGCTGATGCTAGGATGTTAAGGTTTGGGCAGAATGATCCTTATTTTATACTTATTATTTATTATATATTTATATTAAATGTTAATCCAAATAAGATTATACATAATTTTAGTTATTAATTTTTTATATTAAGGTGCATTAGTTATTTTTGCAGTAATTTACATAATTTATACTTTCCAAACTTCTTGAAATCACTAAACTAAGACTACTTTTTTTGCAGTCGATACATGAGAACAGAATGCTTGAACTACAAATATTCTCATGATGATACCCTGCCAGTGAGTCGCCTCATTACAACTCTGGGGAATAAAATGCAAACCTGTACTCAACGTTATGACAGAAGGCCCTATGGTGTTGGATTATTGGTTGCTGGTTATGATGTAATTATTTTTATAGTAAAATATAGTATTTTTCATTTATCAAAATGTTTTCAATATAATATATTTTAATTTCAGGATCAAGGTCCACATATTTATCAAACATGTCCATCTGCCAATTACTTTGATTGTAAAGCAATGGCAATTGGTGCTAGGTCACAAAGTGCCCGTACCTATTTAGAAAAACATCTAAATGAATTTCCAAGTTCTGAACTGGATGATCTTATCAAGCATGGGTTAAGAGCTTTACGAGATACTTTACCCACTGAGGCCGATTTATCTACAAAGGTTTGTAAAAATACCTTATTAGTAATGTTTCAATAGAATTGTGCTAAAATCTAAAAATTTAAGATATTTTTATGATTTGTTTGAATTTTTATAACTATTTGCTATCTTTAAAAAAATGATGGATTTGATATGATATCAATTTATTCGTGATTTGTTTGGTGGGAATAATGGGTTGCTAGGTTACAAAAACAAATTACGGCGCGAAACGCGCGTTTAGGGATGACTAGTTTTTTAAATAATTAGTGTAAATTAAAATAAAGACTATAATGTTCATGTTTCTTTTAGAATGTTTCTATTGGAGTTGTTGGCAAAGGAACAGTCTTCATGATCTTAGATGAAGCTGCAACACAAGTGTACCTTTCTGAAATTGAAGGGGATGATAAGCGAGGTAGACCTACTGAGGGTGAGATACAATCTGACGACAAACCACCACAGGATCCTCCATCTGACCCTGGTCCTAGGGATCCTGTAGTAGCTGTCGGAACAGAGCAAAGGCAATCTGCCATGGATACAGAATAATTACAGTAATTTGCCTTCTATTTTACAATTTCGGTTTATTATTACGATTATAAAAATAAAGATTAATATGCTGTCTGTTTCTTACTATAAAAAATGAAGTTTATTTATTCTACTAATTTTTATACAACCAACAAATGTATAATTCAATAATATTCACATAACTACACCCATGAAGAGAGCAAGAATTTTGTATTAACAATAGTATATTACGCAACTATGGAGGTAAAGAGTTGGACAGTCCAGAGCACGTGTAAATTGCCACCCGAGCCGAAGGCGAGGGGGGTAAATATGTGCTCTGGGGTCGCCCTCTTTATCCTCGTGTTGCGAATACTATTTTTTTACATAGGATATTTTGTTATACAGTAGTGCTATGTAATAAATTAAAAAAACCATATAAACAGTCCTATAAATATTTTTTATTATTTTATTAACAATTATTTACAGTATAGAGAAAAAAATAAAATTTTTCTTAAATTAAAAATCCCAACTTAAGAAGAAAAAATTTTTGAGAATCAGAAAATTACCAATAAAAATATTTTCATATTTGTGTATAAATTTGGTTTGTACAAAACATTTAATTGTTTTATGAACAAAAGCAATATTGAGTAATTCATGCAATTTTGTTCACGTACTTTGATTCGTATCCTTTTTACTTCGTTTTTCTTTCAAAACATTCGTTAAGAAATATTCGCCCGCCTTATACGAAGATCGCACTAAAGGCCCACTTGCTGTATATAAAAATCCTAGTTCTTGACCAATTTGCTCCCAATATTTGAATTTTTCGGGGGTTACGTATTCAATAACTTTTAAATGCCTTTTCGTTGGCTGCATATATTGTCCTAATGTCACAGCTTCAACACCAACTGATCTTAGATCTTTCATGGTTTGCATCACTTCTTCGTCTGTTTCTCCAAGACCTAGCATTATGGACGATTTCGTTATCAAATCAGGATTGACCTTTTTTGCCTCTTCTAGCATTGATAGTGACTGCCTAAATAGAAGTTATGAAAAATAAGTATGTTTTGAAATAAGTGTATTAATACAACATCTAACTAAAAAAATACGATATAAAATGAGTTTTAAACAAAGCTATAAACATTCAAAATATAAAACAATATTCTTAAATAATTATTTATTGCATAGTTTTCTTATTAATATGTAGATTTCGTCGTTTTTAGATAAGACCGCTAGTTAGTTAAGTACGGCCGCTATTGGGGAGAGCCTTATATTTTCATTAGAGCGAAAATGTTTACACCTCAAATACTAATAATTTATTATATAAAAACTGTTTTCCAACAAAAAAAAGTCCATTTTAAGCGTTTTCCGAGATGTATGTATGTTTGTACGTCCATATGTAATAAAGTTCCTCGATTAACCCAGCTAAATTTGAACAGATCGTACCGAATTTTTTTTTTAGATAAGTACTCGTCTAATTATAGGTACCTGATGGTGTATATATATTGAGCCGAATATACTGCAAAATGCAAAAACGTCAGATCAAATAAAATTTGAAAAAATCGATTTTCAAGCATGTGTACAAAATTAACTTTTAATAAAAATATAACAAATGCATCTGCTAAAATTAATTAAAAGTTTAATTTTTAATTAAAATTAATAGTCGCCAATAAAATAGCGTGTAAATTAAATAAAAACAAAAAAATAAAAACTTTTTACCATTTAACATTTTCATGTATAATAATGAAATTAATATATAAAAACGATTGTTAACGCATATATTATAAAACACCTGCAATAGTCGATTTTAGCTTACTAACAGGATTAAATTTTACATAGAAACGCCGTTTTTACAAACACAGCGACGGGTTTGACGCGGCCCCCTATTTTTTTTTTTTTTTTTTTTTTTTTTTTTTTTTTTTTTTTTTTTTTTTTTTTATTAAATTTTTTTGAGCATATACATCTAAACCAGAACTAACAACAGTTTGAACACATTCTACTTTTCCTTGAAAATCAGGTACTAAACATTCGACTAGAATATTACTTCTGCAAATAAATTTTTTATAAATTATGTATTGTATTTTTATGGCTTTAGAGAATCCAAAAGTTTGTATTACCTTAGCTTCAATTCCTTTACAGTAGCTGCTATATGATTTGCCCCACCATCAGGTATATCTAAGTTCATAGAAAAATGATTAATAAACATTATTTTTTCAAAATATTTGTATAGTCAATTTTTTAATGTTGTCTATACCATCACGATCTACAGATGTTAATACTACATAGTCAAGACCCCAATCTGTTATTGCATTAGCTGTATTTCTTGGTTCATCAGGATCTAATGGCGGGGGAGCTCTTGCTGTTTTTACAGAACAAAATCTGCATCCTCTTGTGCATGTGTCACCCATCAACTAGAATAAATTAAGCTAATAAAGTCAAAGAATCATTTGATGAGATGAATCTTTTAGGAAATTAAATATATCTCAAGTACCATAATTGTAGCTGTGGCTGTTCCATGAGTGCCTCCACCCCAACATTCACCAATATTTGGACATCTTGCTTCTTCACATACTGTACTTAAACGAAGATCACGAAGCTGAGATTTGATACGACTATAATTTTTTCCCATTGGTATTTGAGTTTTAAGCCATGGAGGTAATCGTAATCGTGACTTGTCTCCTTTTTCCAGTTTAAGAATTCCATCATATTCAGTCGTATCACCAGATATAAAATTTTCTAACTGTGGACCTTTAGTCAATTTTTCTGAAAATTCTTCTTTTGTAGTTTTGGTACAGCAAACATTCTGTAATATTGTAATAACGTAATTAAAAGTTTTAATAATTAGGTTTATTTAATTAGATGTTGACGTTTAATTTAAATGTTTTGTAATTTACTTACTGCTGTATGAAAATTAAGACCTGAGCAACATTTGACTCCAGTAGCACGAGCCGTACGCAACATTTTGACAGTTGCAATAATTTACCAGGTCAGAAACTAGAAAAGCATTAAATCGTCAATTTCTCTTATAGTTATAGAGAAATCAGTATTGAGCAACATTGCACAGTTTATGATTAACTTTAATTCAGATGATAATACAATAAATTTACTTTTACATAATTACAATGACATATAAGTTTCACAATAATTAATTCTAAATATAATTTGTTCATTAAATACTTTTCTCACAGATATTGGCTTATGCTATGAGATATTTCGATCACAAAAGAAATTGACATAAGTATAATACTCTCGAAATCAATAATATGAAGGATAGTACGTTTATTTTTTTATAAGTGAAAAACAGAGAAAATCGCGTGATATTCTTACATATATACATGTGTAGCTAGATCTACTTACAAATGTTTTGCTCGGGTCTGGCTGCAGAGCATCACTACGGCCCTAATGCAACTGACGTGACTGACGAACTGAACAGACTGAATTCACTGAATGATCAATAGACAATAGATAACATAAGCCATAACCTCCAACGTAATTTTCGTACAAGAACTCGTCACAAGATGACGCATTGATACTTAGCGGTAAAATTCAATTTGAGGATATAGTCGTAGTTTTGTCTAATATACTTTTACGTTGAAAATGAGTAATTGGACAAGATAAAAGATTAGATAAATATCGATAACTTACAAGAAGTGACTCCAATTTCCGAGAACCGAAGTTTGCTGAGGTTTTGGGAGACGTTTTCTGATACCCAAAAATTCATCCCAATATTTTCAGTTTAATATTATGCTTAGGCCCCTTTTTCCGAAGATATGAGTTATTATTTTCCTATGAAAATTGCTGTAATATCATTTTGTTCTAGTTTCCTAAATATTTGCACTATAGGTAAAATTTTTAATTTGCTTTTTTCGTGTATCAAAATGTTGATATATATAGCTCAGAGTTATAGGTTGTTGGAGTTATAGATAAGAATATGCATCAAAACTTAGTTATTTTGAGACATGAAAAAGCTTTAATTATATTAAAAGATAATAGCTCATACCTTTGTAAGAAGGGCCTACAAAGATTAAACTGATAGTGAGGGTACTAGGATTCATTTTTGAGTAAGTACCAAAGAAGTCCTTCCAAAGCCACAGAAAAATCCGTTTTTCAGAGACCTAGATCACTTTTTTACCTAGTATTTATTTTAAGAAAATTTTTATTTTCACATAACTTTAAAGAAAAATTTCATTACTTAGCTGCTCTTAAAAAGCCAATTATATTCTTACTTCTAATATGTATGAAATTTTATCCCATTGAAAAAACGTTCTAGCTTTTAAAAATTTTAATTTATAGTCAAAATATTTTAATTTTTTTTAAATGTGTTATACTTATACTATATATGTGGGGAAAGCTCGATATATTTCGATAAAATCATGATTAGTTTAAATTATTAGAATTATTACTTTTTCGCCATACCCTGGCCGAAAGTGCCACATTCCCTCCCTGCTTGACCTGCTTCAAAACGGGAACGTGGTGTTTTCGGCCCGGGTATGGCGAAAAATAGTATACGCACCACGGGAGTAAAATTGGATAGCCCACAGCTCGTGTTTCCCATTTACACGAGCTCTGGACCATCCAAGTTTTTTCCTCCCATGGTGCGTAATATACTATAATCTAATAAAGGTAGAGGAAATAATCAAGCAAAAAATTGTTTGTATTAATTTTATTATTTACAATACAGGATATATAATAGATATAATAAAAACGTGATGTGATATATATATATATATATGTATATATAACATAAGTAAAAAACTATTTCATCAATACGATTTCCATATCTTATATTCAAAAAGTAGGTACAATTAAGTTACTCTACACTAAAATAACAGTTAATGTTCTATAGACGCGCGGAACCATTCTTTGAAATTAATAGTAGTCGTAGGTGTACAGCCATATTTATATATATATACTTATTATAAAAAAGACGTTTTGGCATTTTACAATATTATAAACTGCATGATGTTAATTATCACCAAAATACATTTTAGTAGTAATATGTAGACAATTTTTCTAAAGTACTCTATATATTATAAAAATTCTTTGAAAAATAAACCTCACTACTCAGGATTTTCGTAAAGACATTTATTTCGACAATCACATAACGGTGAAAGATGAAATTAATTAGTCTTTTTATTTGCCGGCTCATGTACGTTTAAACAAGAAAACGTGTCGCACGTTGCATTTTTGTTGGATCCAACAGTGACAGCTGATCGGATAAGCGATTTCAGTTCATCTGAAAGGTAGTCGGCAGCCAATATATTACTGTGTATTCTGAAAAATAAAGAATAACATTCATCACAAAACAAAATTTTACAAAGGGTTCAAACATTTTGTAGGTTTCAAATAAATAAAATATAAAAGTATTAGCGAATAAACAAATCCGTTTATCTGCCCTTTTATAAAATATATACGCATAGTTCCAAGTATCATATTGAAAACGGAGTTATTGTCTCATTTATTAACACGACATACATTATCTTTTTTGTAAGAAGATGCAATGAATATCAGTATTATTCTTGAATAATGGAAACAGCAAGCGTTAATCCGATTTCGCGATGCAAAATAACGCTTGTATCTATATAACTCTTGTTTCTTTGTTCTCCTTTATTCTATAAAAATTAACGAATTTTCATTGAAATTTAAATTTAGTCTTCTGTTTACGTCAACAAGGAAGTTATACAACGAATGCCAGTACACGCGTTTCCTGATTTCAAAGAAAAGCGAATGTATATTTATATCACTAATTAGAGCACAGGAAACGTTATGAATTAAAACAAATGAAATTGTTTCACTGCCCGGTTAGAAAGTGCACAAAAGCGCAATTCAGGCGTAAGCATGAGTGCACGCTTTTTTTCCCTCTGACGAAGTTTTCCTATCATTATTTTTTTATATCCGTGCCCTATCAAGCTAAATCTCACCGGTATTTCGACAGCTTTATTTATACTTTTTCTATAATTCCTTTAATAATCTACAACTTATGTCTTTATGCTTCAAGTTTTTCGCTCATTTGTTCGCTAATTGCTTTACTTGAAACCAATTCTCTTGAAGAAATAATGTTTTTGCGTGCTCCATATCGCACATACTTTAACCCCATGATATTAATCTGTTTTATAAATAAAGTATAAGTATTGCAGGGATAAATCACTTGACAAAAAATAATTAATAATTATAGAAATTTATAATGATAAAAATGTTTCACTTTACTGAATGCAATGGAATGGAAAATCTAGGCCAAATTTGCGTGTGTAGTGGAAAGGCACGCATTCACCTAAATATAATTGGCCAATAAGACTGCGCGCGCGAATTCGCGTCTCGCGACGCGTCCTCTGATACTTATACAGGAAGTCGTTATATCCCAGTCTCGTCAAAGGGAAAAGGGCCCGCACATACAGACCCTCCACGGCAATCAGGCCTTTTGTCTAGGCCGCGATGGCCACTGCGGCATAAACGCACTTGCACGCCTCTATCATATATATATATATACGTACAGGCTATCGAACCAGTGCTCGAGACCGTGGAGACTCGAGTCGTCCGTCCCAGCTGCGGCCGAAGTGTCGCCACCAGCAGCACCAGCTGCCGACAGCTCGGCTTTACTCTTCTCCAGCTCGTCGAGGTAGTCGCGGTGCACGTGGCAGGCGAGCCGCGCCACGCACTCCGGACTTATCACGAGCTCCTGCGCCGTCGGCGTCGGCGTCGACGTGCCGTTCTGAGCCTTGTCCGAGGCCTCCTGTCCTACCTGTTACACCGGCCCAGAGAGACAGAGTGGAATTTCATTGGGACTAGACTCGGATGAGCGATCGCTCGGATTTTATGGATGAGTTTTGCGGCCCGAGAGGGTTTTACGCTGGGACGTATTATATTCTTTTTGCGGCCGTACGAGATTGATTATGCTGTCACAATATGTGCGTGTTAAATGATGGAAAAGCTTCGTGAGCTTTTCGAAATGAATGTACATTTGCTATTTTTCTTTTTATAAGCTCAAAAGTTATTGTATTTTAATGTCATTTAATTTTCAAACACTTAAAAACTGATTTTCTTTTTAAATTATAAATATTAGATAATAAAAGTAAATGAATAGCTGAATAATACATTGAACATATGAATCGGTAGGTATAATGAATAAAGCTATATATTTAGGCAGAGATGAAAAAAATATTTTGTTGTCCATGTGAAAGATTGAGGTCTTGATTAAAGAATAAAAAATTTAGCTCGCCCCTACTAGCACGATCCCCCAGCTAGTTCTAGCCGACAAGAATCCCCACAGACACGAACCACAGAAAGGAAGATATTGCGGATTACAAAGCCCGGCCGTATGGGTAGTGGCGAATTATTGTGTATACGAACCTCGCGCGGCTTGGGCTGTATGTAGCCCTGCAGCAGAGCTGTGAGGGCGTAATTGTCGGACTGTACCTCGACCGCGGCGGCCGTGGAGCGCTTCCTTCGGCGCCTGCCGGATATGACGCTGATTGGCAGGAGGACGGGGTTCGAGGCGAGGGCCGCCGCGGCTCCAATCAGCGCGACGCCCGCCAGCGCCTTCAGTGCCACTGCCTGTCGGGACAAAACACAAATACACACACATAGTCACACGCGACGTATAGCCGTGGCGAAGGGCGCGACTGCCTATAGCTCCGTTATGGCACCCCTCGTCATTTTATTTTTTCTTTTCAGCTTTATCCGATTAGTGCAGGTATGATCAACTCGGCAGTGCCTTTGAAAAAGTCTTGTAAGATAGTATCTAGTTAGAGTTAAGAATAGGCTCTTGCTATAAATGCATAAGAATTAAATAAAGAAACATTTGGAAGAATAAAGATTAATTTTAGGTAATATTATACAAAAAGTGAATATCCGATACCAGATTTATCTTTACAAGAGGCTTTCATTTAACTTTTACTCTTTTAATATTGATCAAAAAGTTTGATTACACTGCAAACTTTGATGAGTTTTACAAAGTGCAAGAAAACTTTTTTACCCGCATTTAATATATAGACAACTTAAAATTTCGACATTACTCGTCTGTATGTGGGTAAAATATTTAAAAAAATAGTTGAAAAACTAAATATACCTAGAATGCGATTTGACTATGTTAAAGGAATCATCGCGTATAAAGATCTTATACTCCTAAAAGGACATATCCCCGAATCACACCTTCTTCGCGACAAATCCAATCAACGTGGCTATAAATTCTGACCTTCTGCGTCTGGAGATTAGTCTGTGGTCCGCCACTGGGAGGGCCGCCCTCGCCAAACGGATAGTCGGTGTCGCCGTCCGCCACGTTACCGCTGATGCCATAATTGCCGCCGACGCTGGGCCGGGGTCTGTCGCCAGAGCCGCCAGAGCCGCCGAGGTAGCCGTAGTTGGAGCTCTGGTAGCCGGGCCGGCTGTTTGTCCCCGAGCCGTAGCGGTCGCTCTCCGAGTACGACGAGCCCGGCCTCTGCGCTGTGTATCTGTAAGGTGGGGAGGTGAGAGGAATAATCATTTTTAGAAGACGCTCTCCTTTTTTAGGGATGTATAGCAGAAGAAATGTCTTCTTACCTGTCACCGTCGATAGCATAGTTCGAGCTTGGTCTTTGCGCGGGGCCATATCTGAATGGAGACAATATTTTGCAATAGTTATATGATTTGCCGTTAAGAATTTCGATATTTTAATAAAACTTATTTTTTCTTACAAATGTCGAATTCAATATAAAGTACGAGTGAACAGTTTGCTTGGCATTCTCTTTCTATTTTAATGAGATGAAGTATATCTGTGCGAGTGCATGAGCTGGATGTACTTGGTACATAACTGAGCTTTCTAAGCTTGCGCTTGTTATTAAAGGTAGTTTGAGCGCTACTAGTCAAAGCAGTGCTACATGAAGAGGTTATCTAAACTTTGAAAAAACAATAGTAATGTGATTTATTCATTCAAAGTGATGGATGTAGGCAATGTATTATAAAAAAGTCTATTTAACATGACCAAGTTAACTTTTTTCAACAAAATGTCGATATTTTAGAATCAGATATCGCAATCACAAACAGTTATGCATAAAACACCGGAATATTTTTTGTTTCTGAACCGATTTTAGTTTGCTGAAGAAAAAATTCAAAATGATTAAAAACTCAGAAAGTTATAACTATGTGGTTAAATAAATAATATATTTTTTAAATTGGCTATAACTATATCTGGACAATTTGCAATTTTGTTCATCGGTAAGTCCTCATGAAATTACTTATTATGGAACAAAATGAGATATTCAACATTGAAATCGGTCAAGAAACAACAAATGTTTCGGTGTTTTATGTTTTATCAATAATTGTTTGTGAAATTAACATAACACTTTGTTTATAATACATTGACTATCCGCATAACACTGTAAGTAAATAAATTATATTACCACTATAGTTTTTTCAAATTTTAGAAAACCTCTTTATTGAGCACTGTTTTAACTAAGGAGTAGCTCACGCACTTGATTACTTGCAAACTACAATACTTTAATAACTTTTAATAAAGTTCTTAATCAATAAAGTAATTAGACTATATTTTTACAGCGTTATTTGTGTGCAGGCTTCTCAGTTACAAAGAAAAAGAAGTGCACGTTAAAATGTTAAGCAAATGCGTTAGAAAATAGGTGAAATGCTTTGTATAAACTGTAAAGCGTAAAGCGATGCTTGCAACGTGCGGCCCAATCGCTCGTTCCCAATTCCCATTGAAATTACCTGTCATAAGGATAGCGCCTGTCGTAATAGTCTTTGTCCTTGCCGAATCCGAGATAGCTGGAGGTTCTCCAGCCGTGTCCCCCGTACCTACACACACAGACACAGGCGAAAGAGCGAGTTATCTTTGGGTACAAGAGCTGCATACCAGCGCGACTATACAGTCTCTGTGCACACCCACCTATCGTCCGACGGCCTGTTTCCGTGGAAACGCGCGGCCGGTCCAGCGGGGGCGCCTCGCTCAAGGTCCAGTGCCTCGTGCGCCGACTTGTCCTTGTCGTCGCCGAGGCCGGTGGGACCGGCGGATTTGCTGCCGCCGCAGCAGCCGGTCTCTGTCATATAGAATTCACTCTTATATACACGGGAGGCGTTGCGGCTCGAATCGTAAATACGGGGGTAAGTCTATAGTATGCCACTGGCAGAGGGGCTCTTACGAGGGATAATGAGAGGGTTT
>JAPYZP010007653.1:0-12515 GCA_030522985.1 Torymus sinensis
TTATGGGTACGGAGCGCTTGACAGAATTTTTTTTCCGAATAGGCGCTTGAATATTGATTTAAAAAATATTGAAATTCACGGTTTCACATGGCCTTAAAAGAAATGTTTATGCTACCTTCTTATAGTTAAGAATACTGCAGCTATTTAAATATGAATCATTGAGCAACATTTATTTTAAATTAATTTTCAAAAAAACAAAGTTTTTCATAAACATTTGAATAATAATTTATTGCCTAAATCCTTAAATTAATTTAAATAAAATTAAATTAAATATATTATATTTATTACTAATGTTATCATAATTTTTAAATTAAAATTATTAAAATCCATAATTTTATAAATAATTGAAAATTATAAAAATGTTAATCTAATTTTATTGATTAAAACAAATTATTTAAAAATAAAAATTTTCATTCCTAAAACAATAATTTTTAAAATAAACTATTATGATATTACATAATAAGAAATTTATGATATATACATGATACGACATAACAAACTGAGTACTATTTATAAACACGCAACGAACAGTGCTAGTTTTCGTAAGTACTTATCGAGCTGTGTATTTTGTCGCCCAAGCCCCGCGAGTCGTGCTACTCTTCGTACGGGATCCGCGAGTTGAGCTTCCTTTCGCCCGGGCTCCATGAGTTCTGCTTCTTTTCATCCGGGCTCCGCGAGTTGTGCTACTCTTCGTCCGGGTTCTGCGAGTTGTGCTAATCTTCGTCCGAGCGCAGCGAGTTTTGCTTCTTTTCATTTTTAGGTACGACCGATGCTCGGAAGAGCCTTATAATTTCACCAGAGCGAAAATTGTCTGACTTCAAAGACTATCAATTTAATACAAGAAAAGTTTTTTCCACTCAAAATGAGTGTGTTTTAAGCGTTTTCTGCGATGTATGTATGTCTGTACGCCCGTATCTACGCATGTAACCAGATTATCTCAATGAATTTTCTATCAATTCCTTCGGGATTCCGGGAAAATACTCCTCTAATTATACCTAAGCGCTGGTTCTCTTTTGAGAAAGATCGATGGAAAACTTTTAAAATGTGAGCAAAAAGAAATTTTGCAAAAAATGGATTTTTAAGGCTAATGTCTAGAAAAATTAATTTCAAGCTTACATCTACAGGTCCATCTGCTAAAACTAATTAAAATACACCTTATTCCTGTTGGATACTTTTTTCTACGAGCAGTATTTGCCAAGATAACTGCGAAAAACGGCAAAAAAGGTAAAAAATGAAGGTTTTTCGGCTATAACTTGACAGGAATTGATTTTACCCAATAATGTTAAATGTAAAAGGTATAGATTATATTAAAACAAAACTTTTTCCTCTTGAATATTTTTTTGTACAATCAAGTCCTGACGAGTTAGACTTACAATAACGATTTTAAACGCCAAAATATACATAAAATGGACGATTTTCGGCTACAACTTGACAGGATCTTACTTCATACAAATAATAAATCTTACTTCATACAAATAATAAATGTAAAAGTTATAGATTACAATAAAACATAACATTTTCCAATTTAAAATTTCGATGTACAATCAATTCCTAATGAGGAAAAATGGAGGATTTTTTGCTATAACTCAACAAGATTCAATTTTATACAAATATGTTAAATGTAAAGTTGTAGATTATAATAAAACAAAGCTTTTTCCTGAGTTGTGTATTTATGTTCTAACTAAACTTATAAATTAACCTGATTCTAATCTACCCTGCATTAAAAACGTACCAATAGCGCACCTAAACACACACACACACACACATACACACACACACACACACACACACACACACACACACACACACACACACGCACGCACGCACGTAGACCTGGACGGTCCAGGTTGCTGGTATGTATCTGTTTAGAATAATATACCACACCATCTGCTGCAAGAGAAGGGCTGGTGGAAACCTTCACTCCTTTCACTGCCGGGGTCAACTTTAGCCTGGTTTGGGCCAAGGCATAAGTAGCAGATTAACTATACCTATATACAGTCACTAGTATGGGAGCCAAGTTGGGAGAGTTGATCACCTAAAAAACACATTTGGCTAATAAGTAGATCATACGAATAGGCAATATGAATTATATAGTGAACAACGAAAAAACTGATAAAAGACTTTATTAAATTAAATTTTCAACTTTCATTATAAATTGAAAATCTTGTATGTGAACCTACTATAAAGCGTTTATATATTTTTGTGTAATTTTCTAAAATCTTGTGATTTGCAAATATAATTCATTGTAGCTACTAAGAAACAACATTGTAAAATTGAGACATAATTATTTTGAGCATACTAATTAACTTGATGCTAATGCTATTTTTTAATATAACATTAATAATATAAACATTAATATAACTAATATAAGCCTGTAAAAAGGCTTAGAAGTTTTAATAAATAAAAGGAAAATAGATGATGCAGACAATATTACCATATTCAAGAGGCAGTCTGCAGCAATGTACGTAGTTTGCTCCTGTCAGTCCTGTTGCAGATACTTACCTGCAACAAGAGACAAGGTCGCCCACCCATCAGAGAGGTTAGAAACGACATAGAAAGCTTACCAAACCGGCTTCCGTGATCGATCCCGCTGCCTTGCTGTCTCAGACGAAGTCACCACCACCCGATGAACACGATGAGAGGGTCGACATCCACCAGGACGCCGTACTACAGCAGCCGCTGTCATCGCTGGGCAGTGAGCAGACGCCGGGAACCGGGCGATGCGACTGTTTACGACAGATACCCGGCGCCGTAGATGAGTAGTATGCGTACAGCGCACTGCGCACGCAGCCGCACACACACACTCGCGTGGCTGTGGCAATCGTTAGGTATGGTATTTTGCGCACCCGCTCATACGCGCGGCGCTAATGTCAAGGCGCAAAGGCAGAAAAGAAGAGCCAGATAACCCGATTTCCGTTATCGACTGCTCTAGTGTTGAGCCTTTCCTTTCGCTAAAACTGTATAAAATGTACCTTTGTATTTTTGTTATTAATCAGAACTGTTGAAGTTTTCATTTCGCCCACCCTAGTTATAGACTAAACACACCTATAACAATAGTTTTTCGTATACTATTCAAAAAGATTTCATGCAAAATCAATTCCTAAAGAGCTAGGCCTGTAAAAAACGATTTTTTTTATTTTGAAAAATTATGAAAATAAAGTACCTATTATAAATTTTACAATAGCAAAATTTTAAGATTCTCCTGAGTGTTATGGTCGTGCCTACGTTTTTACATAGGGGGGAGCAGGTGAAGGTAGGAGCAGGTGAAAGGGGGGCGGGGGGGGGTTGGCGTGCCGAAGGCACGCAGGGTGCACAGCTTAAAGCTAGTTAAAGCAGGACTTATAATCTAGGCCACTTTGTTGGTATAATAGGGCGGATAGTAAGGTGGAAACTTGCGTGCCACGGCACTCGTACAATAGCTTGTCTTGTATTGTTGCAGATTGTCACCTCTCTGCGACTAAAAACTATGATTTACACATACACTTATGCACAGTCACTGTTTGTCAGGTGCACTTGAGAAAAAACTTAAGTAATACACTTAAAACCTTTAATATTCGTCACAAAAGCCGGAGCCAAGCCAATATACGTCAATGGGATTAAACAAGTTTTAAATACACAACACTGACAGGGTACAGTTATGCTAACCTAGACACAATTTGTCGAATAGAAGGCCTGGGACTATTTGGCAAATGCAATATACATCAGTTTTTTTAGAATTCAGCTAATGTCTTGTATTAACACTAAAACTTCTCTTTTTTATAAGCATTTAATCAAAGATTTTTATTTAACACTTATCATTAGCGTTCAACAGATGCACTGTATGAAACGTTTACTTTTATATTTTTGATTAAAGAATCTGCAGGTCTCTAAATGTCCGTTTTATACTGCAATATAAGCTCTACAAAAGCAATATCACTGTACTAGAACTGCAATAAAAAATTTGTATGCAATGAGATTGCTATTGAATTTCTGATTATACAATAAGATCGACTTTTGGCGGTTATGGTAGTTAGTTTCCATAATTCTGACCAGTTCTCATATAGATTCAAACATACTTGCTAAATTTGATAAGACGTTGACACTATAGTATCAGTCTTTTGTAGAATCAATCTAAAGTTTTGTATTAATATACTAACTTTTCTTCTTTATAAGCATTTAATTAAAGATTTGTATTTAATACTGGTCACTGGCTTTTAACAGTCCTCTTGAGAAAGTTTTTATATTAAAATATTTTAAATTATACACAATTTCTTTAATAATTCACATATACATATAGATCCTGGATTTATTCATCGTCTAATAACCATCCTATTTCTAAATGTATTTAATTTCATTTATTCAATTACTCCTTTTATTTTTATCATTTACGCCTTTCGTTGCAAAACATTTATTACACAAGCTAAAGTATATATTTCACTGAAATTCAAATCCACAGATTTATTCCTAGATGTCTTTGTAGCCTTTTACGTTAAGAAAACATTGAATACTTGCAGCATTTACATACTATGTGAAATCATCTAATCGAATTCACAATGGAATGAATAGCATCAAATTTCAATGACTATACAAAATCTGGAATAATCTGTAAAGATATAAAAAATTCACACAAAGTATCAATTTTTTTTTAAATTATTTTACCCATTTAATATTGAGCTAATCAATACTTATCTAATAAAAGTTGTTTGCCCCACTGATAGTCACACATAAATTCTTCTTATCAGTTGATTTTCTGAGATCTCTGAATATATTAAAGCAATAAAATATAGGTATATTTTCATTTTTCATAACGAAAACAATCTAATACCCGATGGTCCGTGATGCATTGTCAGCGCTGTTAGTCAAATCCTTTCAACATGGCCGTGAGTGTCAGCCTCTGGATTTCTAGCGACTATGCCACTATATTTCTAGTTGCTGCCGCAGCTGAACAGAATTTTGCTACGGCGGTGCGGCTGCTGCGGCTCCGAGACGCACGGAGAAAATTAGGATGGAGCAGTCACAGCAGGCGTAAGCAGGTTATGTTTGCTAATCCAATTTAGAAAAATTAAGGCGAAAAAGTGTTGATATTAATAATATATCCAGAAATACGTTTCAGCAACGACGGAGAGAATATTAGATATATTTACTTATTATTTAAATTTTATTGTGTAGTTGAATAATTCTGGAAGTAAAAAAATAGTTTTGCATAATCATTCAAATACTCAAAATATTCTTCGACAAAAATATAAATTATTTTGCAATAGATACTTTGTGTATTTCATCGTTTTATTTCAGAATATTGAAAGTTCAAGCGCGCTCGCCGGCGGATCGCATCGGCACAGCGAGTCGCCGCTCTCATCACTACTCTACGCCTAGCCTTTCCCACCGCGCGGCCTCTATCTACCGCGCTCCCTCCCTGCCTCTCTCTCCTACTCCGGCCGGTGCGCGCTATCAGTTACGCCTCTCCTCTTGCTTGCCTCGCGTGTTCACGTCTCTTGTCTCGCGGTCCCCTCTCCTAGCTTGCTCTCAAGCTGCCAGTTCACCACGCCTCTCGAGCTCCCGGTGCTCCTGCTCGCTCTCTCTGTCTTTCTCGCTACCGCTGCTTGCTCTCGCCTGCTCCGCTTCCCCGGGGTAGTGCCAATGTGTGTGTGCCATGTGTGTGTTAGGAGTGTGCGCGAAGTGGCGCTTTTGCGTCGTCGGCGCCGACGCAGGTATCATTGCGTCGACGCCTGCTGGCTTCGCGAGCAGCGGCTTCGCGAGCAGCGGCTCGATGCCTGTGACTATGTCACAATACCCCTTACCAAGACATTAATTACCCCTCAATTAACGGCTTCCTCGACCCATAATCACTCCAGTACTCGCTTGACGATGTGAAGTAGTATAGTATACTTACGGAGACTACTGCGCCAGGAACACTCGCAGCAACATTTCCTGGAGATCACCCGGAAGGTGTTGGATGGAGGTGAAATACTCCAGGAGGGGCGTGCAGTTGTTGGCAGTGCTGGTTTCTTGGCCACGGGCTCCTTTCCGGCCACGGTGGTGGTTCCGTGGAGGGCCTTGTCTCCAACCTTCTCCGCTGATTGCAGTTTAACGGCGGTTCATCCGCGCTCCAGCGGCTCCTTCGCAGCCTCTGTGGGACGGGAGTCGACTGTGGTCTCTCCGCTTATGCCCAGTCCGTCTACAATTAAAGCACGAACCGTGGGGGGGGGGGGGGCTCTAGAGAATCCAGCGGAATGGGGCGGAGTCCCCCGTACAATACCCCCCCCCCAGTCAGGCAGGAGCGGAGGTTAGGGAAGCGATCCGGTGAAGACTGCCGTGGGACGAGCGGTCGGCACAGTCGGCTAAACACTGACCTCCCGTCGGTAGAAGTACCCGGCGTGCCAGTCTCCTTTGGAAGCGGTGATGTTTCGGCAGGAGGTGCCTCTTCTTCGGTATTGGTAGGGGTTTCCTCACAATCGCGCTGCTTCAGCACGTGACGCAGCACCCCCCTGTCACGCTCTGGTTTAACCTCGACCCCTTCATTTGCCAGGGGTGAAGGCGTGCATGGGGCGTGGCGCTCCCTGTCATATGGCGGAGGAGGGGTAGCCGCGGTGTTGCCGCTCTGCAGCAACCACCGATGCAGCTCCTCGACCGCCTCCTAGCAATGCGTCACGCCCCAACCCCCCCTTTCTTCCCAGGCGCCGCTCGTTGCCTCGATTTCCTCGATCGCTGCGAGCAGCGATTCGGCCTCACCTCCAGCTGGCCGCTTCAGGGCCCGGCTTGGTGACGGCGAGATAGGCCCCGAGTCTTGAGCTCTTTACGGGAGCAGGGTGTCTCCCATAGTTGAGAAATGCCGGTGATTCCCTGGTGCTCGACTGTACTGCGGTGTTGATGGCATGCCCCAATTCGTATAGATGTTGATCCCAATTCCGATGGTCCGCTTGTACAAAGGTGGCAATCATGGTTTTCAACGTCCGGTTGCTCCGCTTGACTGTGATGGCTCGTGGATGGTATGAAGGGGTGGTAACTCGAGTTATGCCGTATACGTCCAATAGCCCTCCTAGATCCTTGTTGTCGAACTCCTTGCCATTATCCGTCAGAAGGTAATCGGGAGCTCCCCATCTGAAAAGAACTAAGTCCTTGAGTGCTCTGGCGACGTTCTTCCCTGTCGCTGTCCTAATTGGCCGCAGCTTAATCCACCGGGTGAATAAGTCCTGGAAAATGACGACGTACTTTTATTGACCCTTACTCCGGGGGAACTCCAGCAAGTCCAAGGCCACCACTGTCCAAGGTCGCTCGATGGCTCGTCCACCCATCAATCCTTTCCGTGGAGATTGCTCGATCTTATACCTCTGACATTCGTCGCACTCTTGCCATAAACCTGGCCCATAATATTCTTGGGCGATCCTCTCGTATGTCTTCTCCACCCCTGAGTGTCCGGACGTGGCCTCCTAGTGGGCATCTCGCATAACTCGGTCTCGATGTTCAGCCGGTACCACCAATTTCCTCGAATTTCCTCGATTCTTTTTATATACCAGGGATCTGTCACCTCCTCGAACGCCGCGACTTCCGCCTCCTCCGGTTCTACCTCGTATATCCTCGATAATGCGTCGGGTGCTCGATGCATGGTTCCCTTATGATGCTCGATCCTAACGTCCCACTGCTGCAATTCAAGAGCCCAACGAGCTAATCGACCCTTTGGTTCCTTGAAGTGTTGCAACCACCGTAGTGCACTGTGGTCTGTGATTGCTCAGAACTTATATCCTTCCAAATAGGGTCGCAGCTTCTTAATGGACCATACCAGTGCAAGGCACTCCTTCTCTGTAGTGGAGTAATTCCTCTCGGCACTAGAGAGTACTCGGTGGATAAACACGATGGGATGCTCTCCGTCATCAAATTCCTGGGATAAGACGGCTCCGATGGCGTCATTGCCATGCTTGAGTTTTCTTTATCAGCTTTAGCAGTGGGAGTTTGACGTCGCTCTGTTTCTCGATGAACCTCGAATACCATCCTAGCATCCCGAGAAATCGCCTGAGTTGCCTCTTCGTTTTCGGTACTGGGTATTGTAAAATTGGTTCCACTCGTTCTATATCCGGCCTCAACCCATCTTGGTCCAATAGGTACCCCAAGTACCTAACCCTTCAACACCCGAACTCACACTTTTTCCAATTAACCGCTAGCTGTGCATCTCTAATCTTGGTCAGCACGATTTCTAACCATTTTTGGTGCTCCTCGAACATCTCAGTGTCTATAATAATATCGTCAAGATATCCGAACAGATGTAGTTCCATCTCTGGGCCGAAAAGTGCATCTATTAGCCTCTGAAACGTTACTGGGGCATTTGTTAGCCCGAAGGGCAACCTTTTAAACTGCCACCACTCCGATCCTGGAACCGCGAAGGACGTGTACTGTCTTCTTTCCTCATCGAGTTCTACTTGAAAGTAGGCATTTTTCAGATCGACCTTGGATATATACTTGGCTCGTCGCAGTTTGTCAAGGATGCCATCCATGTTTGGCATTGGACTGGGGCGTGACACCATACGCTCGCGGATCTCTCGATCATTCCAGCACAGTGCATTTCTCGGACCGCTTCTTGCGCTACGGTCTACATGGCTGATGATTGTCGTCGGAGTGCGTAGCGGATAGGAGTGTAATCCGTCAGCTCGATATGGTGCTCCGTGAGATGTGTGGCTGGAAGGTAGTCGGTAGCTGGTTTGTGGACTAGCCGATCTACGATCTCCTTGATCCGTGCGGCTTCGCTTGGCGTTACCTCCGTCAACCTGGCACATTCCGCCCTAATAGCAGGAGTGGTATCCTCAAGACTCATGGCAAAGGGTTTCCACTCCCCTTGGCTTCCACTCTTTCATTGTTTTGCTTTAAAACGCAACGATAAGTCCCACTCGACCCCGAAATCAATGCCCAAAATGATGTCTTGATTAATTTCCTCGATTGCTCTAAATTGGAGAGTTCCTAAGTGCCCATCAATGTCGATTGAGATCCTTAGGTTGCCTTGGAACACCATAGGAGACCCTGACACCCCTTTCACATAGCCGCTGGACTCTCGTAAGCGACCCCTACACTTACTTAGGAGTCGCGAGCCTACTAAGGATATGGATGCTCCCGGATCTAGTAACGCGAGGTATAACTCGTTGCCAACCATGACTCGGATAAAATTCCTATTGTCCAGTGCTGCAACTTCCATGACATCCTTGACCCCTACTAATTCTTGTAATCACACGCTATTCTCCTTGATAGCGTCCCCCCCCCCCCCCACCTAGGTCCCCGCCCACCCCCCCACAACCGGCCCCCGCCGCCGCACCGGCCGCATCGGTACAAGTGGCGTTCCACTGCGTCAGACCCTGCTGCCGCCCCCTGCATTATTGCTACCGCCTGTTGGATTTGTGGTAGCATGGTGCGGCCTTCCCCTTCGCTCTCGCTGCCTGAATCGTTGTCATCCTCGCTACTAGATGTTAACCACCTGATACAGTTTTTCTTGTTTCTCAGTTAGGTGGACTCTGACTCGTGCACTGCTCCTTCAAGAACAACTGCTTTCGATGACTCCCAGCCTGCAGTTTGCCTCACCTGACACCGTTGCACCAGGTGTCTCCTTTGAAACCGTTCCACCAGGTTCCATCTGTGCCTCTCCTCTAGCCGTAACACAAGACTCCATCGGAACCGTTGCACCAGGTTCCATGTTTGTATCTCCTTGAGCCTTACCCCAAGGCTCACTCGGAACCGTTGCACCAGGTTCCATTTTTCTACTTCCTCGAGCCGTAACACAAGGCTCACTCGGAACCGTTACACCAGGTTCCATTTTTCTATATCCTCGAGCCGTAACACAAGGCTCACTCGGAACCGTTGCACCAGGTTCCATTTTTCTATGTCCTCGAGCCGTGACACAAGGGTCGTTTTCGCCTGACGCTGGTGTTGCCCTTACCTTCTCCCCCTTTGGTCCACAATTTCCTCGATTCCCCGAGAAGTGGCCTGGTTGGCTGCATGTGTAGCATACTCACTACGGGCAGTCGACTGCTCTGTGCCCCACCAACTGACACACGAAACACGGACCTACGAACGTCGAGAACGGTGGCGAACCGGTTACAGCAGGAGGAGTTAACGACTACGGTGCCGGTTGGCTAGAGAGTACCGTTCGCCCTCCATCAGTTGTTGTGTGGTTCGGGGGTGGCATCGTCTGCCGCCGAGTCCCCTGACTCTGGCTGTTCCTAGGGGGCCACGACTCCAAGGATCCCGGAGCGGCTGTCGCGTCGGCTGCAGCTACATCTTCATCCTGATCTTTCGGTCGTTCTTGGTTTCCTTTGCGTATAGCTCTCCCTTGCTCGGATGATGTCGTCTCGTCCGCCCGTGGGACTTCTATCACCGCTGATACTTTCCGTGTCGATCTGTGGGGACCCGTGTAGTTTGTCCGCTATCTTCGACTTCTGTCAACGCGGTGAGTAGCGATATCGTTCTTTAATGGCTTCCCACCTCTCCAGCTTCGGCCCGTACCATGCGATGGCGTCGAAGCTATCCAAATTTTTCTGCCACAACACGTCCTGGTATTCCGGGCATAGGTGGGTGAATGTTAGGTTCAGCTGCTCCCTCAGCGGCAGGGGTCTCTTGAGGTGCGCTATTATCCTCCGGAATTTTATGATGAACGGAGCTATCTTCTCTTTTGATCCTTGATACCTCGCCCGAAACTCTTCCATGACATCATTCTCGTGCAATTTCCCTACGAATTCCCGTCTAAAAGCTTGTTCGAACGCCTTGAAGTCCCAGGTGCTGATGTCGTCTTGATAAACTGCGTACCAATCTACTGCATCTCTCACTAGTATGCTCGAAAGACACGGTAGTAATTGTTTATCAGGGATTCCGGTAGCCCACTTGCACGCCTTCAGCCAAGATATAAATTGCTCCGGCGATTCCTTTTCTTCGCTTGAGTATCGTAACTCTCAGCCCTTCAATGTTTTGAAGACGTGGAGGCTGTTGTCCCTGTACGGTATCGGACTCTCCTGGCGGATGTTTCTTCGCGACCTCTAGTGGTCTTGTCGAGGCTCTCCGATCCGGCCACGTCGAGTACGTTCTGTGTTCTCTCTACCACTGGCCTCTCTGTCGCTTTCGAGACTTAAATCCCGAAAGTCGGCTCGTAACCGACTCGACGACAATAGCGGAGGAGCAGAATCCTCCGAGTCTGAACTCGAGCACCACGGCATTGGTATTTTACGCCGTCGCCGGGGGTGACATGAGGTCGTGTGTTATTGCCTACCCACAGGAATCCGCCTCCGCTTGGTAGATATTCGTCATGTAAGTCCCCGCCATCTTTAAAAGGCCGAGTTGTAGTTGTGAGCCATGGTTCTTTGGGTTTCTCACCCTGCGAAAGCCGGGTATCTCTACCTCACTCACCCGCCCTTGATGGATCCAAAGGAAGCGGACAGAAGGCGGGAAAGTCTTGTCGCGGCCTTAGCATATCATGAGCGTCACGAAGATGTGACTGCGGGGGTTCCAGGGCTACTCCCTCGTGTTCGCATCTCGCACCTCCTAGACTGCGATGCGGGGAATTATTTCCGCCTGTTAGGTACCGCTGACGCTTGGTGCCGTCGTCTGCGCTCTTTTGCGCGGACGCCATGTTGAGTGATGGCGTCCGACCGGTCTGCGTCTCCATAATTGGCGTGGCCACTTGCGGGATCGACTAGAAGCCTCTATTCTTAGGCCTCCTCGTCAACTGTTGTTGCGGCCGTTGTTCTCCATCGGTTTCGTTCTCCTGATCGCTCTGCTCCACCAGCAATACATCTTCTCTCGGTTCTTAAGATGCCTCGAAATAGCCTTTCCGCTTTAGCCCTATGGCTACCTCGAGTATTCAAGCCTGACGTCAATAAGTGCTGTTCTATCATTGCCGTGGACTCTCGCATTACGTCCCGGAATTGGGCTCTGCACTCCCTCTGCCTACTAAGTTTCCTCATTTTTGTTTGATTTTGGCTTGCTCTCGATATTTTAGAAGCCATTATCTGCTTATTTTATTTAGCTTTAGGCGTCGCTACTGACTAGAGGTTAATCCAAAACTGAACGGGGGCAGACGGGAAGAACTCCAACCGCAGAAAAAAGCTTCCTTGGACAGGCTAGTAGCCTCGACCCTGTAAATGCTGAAAATCTGAAAAGGAGCCTCGACCCGTTTAAGTGCTAAAATCTGAAAAGGAAAACCTCGAACCTTTTAAATATTGATAATCTGCAAAACAAAACCTCGACCATTTTAAATGCTGAAAATCTGAAAAGGAAAACCTCGACCCTTTTAAATGCTGAAAATCTGAAAAAGAAAACCTCGACCCTTTTGTTTCCTTTATTTATTTTTGTCTTGCAGAGAATTCCTTCGTGCCATAATATTACGTTCTCATTTTCTTATTCGTAGTTCATTTCGAATATTACTTTGCTGACCTGAAATAACTGGGGAGAGAAGGTTTCCTGAAATAAAAATGCTCAACCCCGTATATCTCCCAACTGTTGTAACAAAACGTCCTGAAAAAAAATCCACGACTCTTCTTATCCACCAACACTTGCGACAAAACTTCCTG
>JAPYZP010007656.1:0-10398 GCA_030522985.1 Torymus sinensis
TATTCACAATACGCAACTTCGCCTCGGGCCGAGTTCAATTTCACCAACCTCAAAGAACAGACGCAGTCTGCACTCTCCGACCACCGCCAGCAGTCAGACAATCCGAATAATCAACTGCTCGAGTCCTTGCCCCCCTCGATCTCTCTCTCTCTCTCTCGGACTCGCGCAACCCGAGCGCGCAACTGTTCAAAACTATCGAAACGTTTGTGTGCGCACTTGGACTTGGCCTTTCTCTCCCTCTCTCTCTCTCTCTCTCTCTCTCTCTCTCACTCGTTCTACGGCGATAGTGCCAACTTCATATTTACCGTTTCGACCGACGCGGGCGCCAGTGTAGGAGCTCAAAGGCAGCGGCCGTTTTATAATTCCTCGAGAGACGGAAAGAGAGAGTTCGATATAATCGCATTCCGCAGATGCTGAAGCGAGCAGTTGCACGATTAGGTGCGTGCCGGCCGAGGTAAGCGATGGTCGTAAACACGAGTAAGAGAGGCTATTTTTTGGAGGGAAGGAGGTTTTATTATTCAAATGAGAGGGAGAGAGGGGGATGGGCTGGTGCGTATCTTCCGCGAAATTTAGCAGCGCAGAGTATAATTCAGGGACGAAATTATCGTAGGATGAGCGAGCGCTCACTCAGTGGGAGCCTTTTTGCCGGTTGTTTTGCTGATTTTTGTATATGCGTGCGAGCGAGGCGGAGAGAGATTGCACGTTGCGAGAAGGACGAAGCCATTTAGGGTCAGCGGTCGTCGTTTGCATAAGGTGCGATCGAAATTGGCTAGATTGCGCTCTTGATTTAATGTCTCAGTCCCGAGGAAATTATACGTTCGCGTACATATGTTTTCGAGAAATGATTTATTATTTGTCAAGTATTTGAAATGAAATTAATTATTGATGTGGTTAACGAATATTTTTCGTACCCCCAGAGAGAGAGAGAGAGTGGACTCCATAGAGAATCTGGAATTCGAATACGAAATTCCAACGTTATTAAATTATTGGAAAATACGCAACGTCGAACAACTAAAAATTGCTCTGTTGGACTAACTTCCTTAAATAGTTAACCAACTTGATTTCATTTCAATTAAAACCATATAAAAAAAATTCTTCTTCGTCCAAGCCCAACAAAATTTAACCATTCGCAACGGTTATTTCAATAAAATCCTCCACTACGGTATCCCTCTCGACAACACTGCATTCTCGAGTCCACTTGTAAATCTCCGAAAACACACATACCCAGCCACGCGCAGAGAGAGAGAGAGAGAGAGCAATGCATCTCCTCGGTCCGCTTAACCCTCTCCGCGAATCAGCGAGCCTTTCACCGATAAAATTGAGTGGCAGCAGTAGCGGCTACCGCCGTCCGCTTTGACCGTCCGCTACACATAAAACTACTCGACGAAAAAACGCTCGCGTTCAAGCAATGCACATACACACATACACACACATACATACACACAGAAGCTCTCCTCGGTAAACGAGAGACAGAGAGCCGCGTTTTACCGCGGCTCGAAAATTTCCGTATATATCTATACATACGTATACATACGCGCGCGTGGATCGAGCGAGAGAGCCATCGGGTATTTACAGATGCAGCGGCGCGCGGAACCCGTTAAATTTGCAGGCGCACTCGAGAGTTTGATTCGCTGCCCCTCTCTCTTTCCCGCTTTGAACCTCAACGTGCGCGCGCGCGCACACGAGCGTGAGAGCCAAAGAGAGGAAGAGAGAGAGGGGGACACGCGGCGGGGCAGCGATTTCTGCGGCCCTTTCGTCCACGATTTCGGCCGGGACAATGGACTGCCGCGCGCTCTCGCGCGCTTTGCCAATGGATTACAGGTGTAACCCCCTCTTCCTACTCGGCGCCGTCGTTGGAGAGTGCCAATTCGACGGCGATTTCTCTCTCTCGGCCGCGCGTGGCATTGATTTGCTCTCTGTTCTCTCTGCTGCTGCCGCTGCTGCTGCAGTCGATTCGCGACGAGTAGTAACGGCAATTTCGGCCAGACGCGTCAGTCAAAAGTTCAGGGGCCGACGACCGACGTGTATAGCTATATATGGCCGAGTGTGTGACTGTGGAGGTTGGAGGACATTTTCGAAACGAGAGAGAGTGCCCGGACAGGATGAATGAACAAAGGGAAGGGGGGAGGTTTTTGATTGGATTACGGAGCGGCTTGTCTTGCTGTTATCGGGATAACCAGGCCGCGGAAATTGAATGCACGATATATAATGATATTTCTGCTAATCATCCGAGTTGTAGGAAATGTGGGGATACATTCTATAACGAATGGTTATTATTTTTATTATATGAAATTGGAAATAGATTTATTATTCTTTCCCTAATCGTTTTAATAAAAAATTAGCTCTCATTAATTTTGGTAAAATTCTACAGTCTGTAATTTAATATTAGGATATCTGATGGTCGCGGTATTATAAATAAAATCAATAAAATTTGATATATTCAAATTCAGTGACATGAATTTTTAATTATTAATAAAAAAATTAATTAAATTAAAATCGTTTCATATATAATAACGTCGTGCAAAAATTATAATGTACATTAAATAACGTTTAATATTACATGCAATAACTTTATTATACTTTCCCCTAATATCGCTAAATTCAATAATTCCTGCAAAATACCCGTTTCTTGGATTGCTCCTTTCGAGATATATAATATAAAACGCACATAGGAACGGAATTGGCCAATAGCTGAGGGGCTCTAGAGCGCCGCAGCCCGAATCTTCATAATGAAATCATAGCCCCGCGAAATTGACACAGAGAGCACGCGCGAAAGAGCGAATATGCAGAGACGCGCGCGCAGACAGACGGTATGAGCTAGCTAGAAGACTCACTCGACGCGCGCTTGCATTCTCTTAAAATAAACACTCGCGCGCGTCGCTGGTTAAGATATTCAACCGCCGCAGCACGAGAGACACGCACACATGCACACGTGTGCGGTAGGTAGGATGCTAGCGTACAAACACACACACACACACATACAGGGATACGTGCGACGCGTACAACGAAGCGAAGGACAAGTTGGGCGGCGGTGGCAGTCTAAATTCTTAATTACCTCGAAAATGAGTTTTGCATCGTCCATGAGAGCCAGAACGAGCGAGCGAGCAGGAGAGAGTTCTCTCACGGAATCTCGAGTGAAAGAGGGATTTTCATGCGGACCTCATCCGTCATTCCGCTTTCTCTCTCTCTCTCTCTCTCTCTCACTCCCTCGCCCTAGCCGTCTGTAGAGAGAGTAGCGCGCGACGCGCCCAAGGGGCTTTAGCGTAAAAATTGTACATTTTAATTTCGAGCCGGAAAATTAAATTTCGTTCTCACTCGCTCGCTCGCTCGCTGCCTCGTGTATTTTCCTTTCTCGCGCGCGCGCGCGCACACACGTGGATGCACTCGACCGAGAGGGAGTGCGAGAGAAAGCTGTAAGGTCGGGGAGAAAAACTTCTTTCACGGCAAATGTCATTAGACCTACTTTCTCCGCGCGTGCAGCTGCAGCTGTGTGTGCCTGTATATACATATATAGGCGCTCTCGAACTCGCGAGATTGGAAAAGTCTCGCTAATTACACGGCTAATGGAGAGAAGTCATCCGGAGAATCCCTCGTTATTTAAGGATGCCCCCCCCCCCCCGTTTGCTTCCTAAATATTTCACGCCTTTCAGCAAGGCGTGGGCCGCGGAGAATCTATGGCTTCGTTTCGCGTACAAATACCACGCGCTCGCGTATATTTTCCCTTCTGCTTTCGCTTCTTCTTCCTCCTCCTCGCCTCCTCCTCCTCCTCCTTGCTTTACGCGCGTCGTTAGTTTACGCGTGTAGTATAAACAATGGGCTCTCGCGCATAATTACCGGCCATAATACTTTGCCCCTTAACGAGCGCATTCCTACCCGCGAAATAATTTGTCTTTGGAGAGCGCGGCACGTTCGCAGCCCCATGATTTCCTTTCTCGGATTTCCCAAAAAGAGGCGAACGCGCGCATGGGTTTGGAAATCGAGGCCAAAGTTTCAGCGCCTCCCTCGTATACTATATACACCTCATCCGCAAAACCGCATTCGTATATATATACACACGTGAACTACATATACGCGAGTCGTCGCCGTCGCGGCCACGGGGGCCCTATACCTCTTCCCCCAGCGACCTGCAAACACACATAAACGCACGCCCCACATATATACATACACACGTATACGCCCCCACGTACAGAGCTCGGTAGCTCTTGTGCAAGCTCGTCGTGAAATCCGCGTAATTAGGGGACTGGCGCGCGCGAGCGAGCGAGTTGGTCGCCGAGCGACGAGGGAACTTCCCTACGTGTGCTGCAAGAGTACCGAACGAACGGCGAGGGAGAGAGAGAGCAGAAAAGAGAGAGAGGGAGACACTGTTACCCAGACGGTCGAGTCAAAGATCGTGCCAACCCGAGGACCATCCCACAGCGGCGCGGGTTCAACTCTTCCCTCACTCTCTCTCTCTCTCTCTCTCCCTTTCCCGCTAGTATCGTCCGACAATGGCCCGGCCGAACTACTTGTTAATAACTGGCCGGCGGAGTAGAGGAGACTAGTCGTAGTAGTCGTGCGGTTGTCCCTCTCTCCCTCTTTTGCTCTGCCTCTCTAGCGCTGGATTTTCGGGTATAGAACGAGAAGAGAGGGAGTGAGAGCGGGCCGGTATAGCAGTACGGTTATAAGGGTTTTTAAAGGGGGGTTTACGTACCTAATCTGCTAACAGCTTCGCGCGCGCGAGAACGTTTTTGCGAGGGGATTGCGCGCCGAGATAGCGGGACAACGAGCTTAGAAGATACCGCGTCCAACGACGAGGACGAGATTGTGGAGGTTGGCATAGGAGGGGTGGGGGGGGTTGTATGCAGCGTGCGGAAAATGAAAACTTTTTTGCGATTTTTAGATTGGCGCGCAAGGTGGTTGCTTATGAAGAGAATTAGGTGGTACATTTCCGGAGAGTAAATTTTAACGCGAGAGATAAGGGAAACGCGGCCGAGTATTTCGATATTTCTTACTCGTTAGACGGTAGGAGATAGAGAAGGTTGGGGTATATTCTCGAATGTGAAAGCATGTTTTATTTCGTCAAGGAAATGCCGAGGAGTGATATTTTACGAGATGTTCGCATCTGAGGGACGATTCTAAAGCAAACGCTGAAACTTGTTAAATGCTAATCCTCTCCTTTAAAATGTAAATTTCGTTAATTACTCGAAACATCGGGGGAAACTAGTCGCAGCTCAAAATCACATCCGGAAAACGTTAAGGCGCGAGGAGGCGAAAACTATTTTCCCCGCCGGCGCCTCGGCTCGCGTCGTATAAATTTCCGCGAGTCATCGTGTTGCGATGCAAGTTTCTACGCCTTCTGCCGACTCGAACTACATCATCTTGAATATTCACCTCATTGTAATATAAATATAGTTCGTCCGGGACTTCTACACCATCTTCCTTCTTTCACCTCCACCGCACATTGCTCTCTCGAATTTTTCCTTCCCTCTCTCACTCACCGTTTCTTCTCTGTCTTTCTCTCTCTCTCTCTGCCTCCTCTCCCACGAAATGAGATGCATGACTTACCTCTGCAGCGCGCCCATAGAGTCGCTAAAAGAGAGACGACAGCGCGAGAAATCGCATAAATTAAGACTAAACTCGGGCCCAACTAATTTCGATGTTAATTAACTGCCGCGCTCGCCATATATATACACGCTCGCTCTCTCCCTCTCTCGCTACGTTAAAGGAGGATTCAAAGGCCCGCATGGAATTCCAAGTCTCCGATGTCCTTACCTACATATATATATCTATACAGACACATATACACGTGCACCTTATATACGTTGCCACCGGACGCCGGCCAGGCGAATTCAATTTAAGCAAATTTAAGAACCGACGAAATAAATTGCACACGGCAAAAGGTTAAGGGCGCCCCCCTTGCCCTCGTATTATGCACTCGGGGACGCTGACAAGGCGGAACGACTACTCTAGTCCACGTGTGTGTGGGTGTGTGTATATGTATATACCTGCGCCCGGTAGACAGAGGAGAAAAGAGCTACGTACGCCCAAGAGATATTTTCAAAACTTTACTTGAATTCCGCTCGGTCGTGGCGTTCCAACGAGCCAGCCGGCTCGTCCCACCCGAGTTAATGCCCCCCTTCCTCTTCCTTCCTCAATGTGGGAGGAACGGGGTTGTAGTAGGGGAGAGAAATATTTCCCGGGGCCAGAAGAGTTTGGAAAAAATGCGCAATTAAGGGTGTGTTAGATGTACGGGAGATAGGTTTGGTTAAATATTATACACGCGCTGAGGTTCATTGACAGGCTCTGTGGGTTCGGTTCCGAGCGAATTCCTGGCTCTACGGCCCGCGACATTCATTAAAAGTGCGCGCAGTAAGGTTACAAACTCCTCTCTCTCTCACTCCCTCTCCGTGCACAAAAGTTCAGCGAGTTTATTATATCTATTTCGACGCGCTACTATACGCAACCGCGTATTACCAGAGGCATCAAAGTCAATGGAGGGTGGATAGAGGATAGAAAAGGGAATCTTAAATTTCCGCGGATTAATTCAGTTAAAAGTTGCCGGATCATGCGCGCCCCTTATGACTCCGTTCTCTCACTCTCTTAGCACAGCCCCAACGCGCGCGCCCGCGCCGTTCAAGCGAAACTCACTTTAAGTTTCAGCATCTTGTATGACATTAATTATGTTCATGTAAAGCGAGTTTGACAAGTAAACGTAAAATATTCTCATTTTCAAAGTTTATTTTCAATCTTCGCGGGAACTAATTAAATTTTGCTCCCTTACCTCCCTCCCCCCCATCCCACCATGCCACAACTCTTTTGGCTTTCCGTGTTTCTTTCATACGGACACATCCTGTGTGTGCGCACTGACTTTTTATTTCAGGCTTTTTCCGCCTTCGTTTGCGGCAGCCGCGGAAACTTTTTTGAGTTTTCCAATAATTGTGAGAGTTCTATACACGCAGATAGAAAATTACTGTTTACTCGATATCGCTGGGACGTCACCTATAGATCTTTATTATTAAACTGTGATATCGGTCTTTATTGAGAAAATAATAAATATTGTTGTTGGTAATGTATTTATAATAATTTGACATCTAAATATGTACATGAATTTATTACAATATTCAATCCAGAGATAATTAATAATATTCAAATATATTAGGAATTACATTTCATATTTACGTTCAATATACAGTACAAATAATTATAATGTTTCTATCTGTCACTAAATTTATGTAAATCATGTATATAAAATTAAATATCTCTCTTAATGATTCTTGCCATAATAATAGTCGAATTAATATTTACTTATGAGTTAGCTTTCGTTAAAATTAATTAGCGCATTATCGCGCATTAGCACATTAGCACGACAAATATCGTTGTTTCATCGAAACAATTCATAACATAACCAATCCGATCAACACCAACACTATTACCAAATTCTTTCGCTCGATCACTTATTCATCCCCGACTGCTAAAATTATCTCCTGGACTAATTTACGAAATAAACTTCCCGTCCCCGGCATCTCTCTCCCTCTCTCGGCAACAATTAATTTTTAACATCCCAAACATACGTCCACCTATCCACCCTTGACCTCCGCCCACGTCGTCCGCTCGCGAGGGCGGCAGCCGGAACCATCCCAGCCACCGAAAAAACGCCAAGTCGTAAACCTCCCTTATACGAGACCCCGTACACGCGCGGGAATATAAAGTGTACAGTGTACGTAGCATGTGTACGTATATACATAACGACGTGCATCAGGGCGCGTGCAAATTGCATTAGCTGAGATTTACGCGTCAGTTATCAACGTTGGAGGCCCCCCGATGTTGTACGGCTGATAGCCTCAGCCGGCCAAAAATGAGCTGCTGCTGCTGCTGCTGCTGCTGCTGCGCAGCATTTTCGTGCCGAAGTGCAGGAACGGGGCCAGAATAATGGCTAACCGCACGCCGGCGACGTTATTCAAGCCTTTTACTTTACGCGCGGGCTGTTACGTGCGCGAGTTCGTTGACCAGCAAGACGACGACGTCGACGACGTGGAAGGGTCGGGGGTGAGGTCTTGTTAAATGTGCGCGCAAACGGCGAGCGGGGAGAAGCCGAAAACGAAAATTCGGAGCTGTAATGAAATTTACGCGCGAAATGCAGTCGCCGGGATCCCTATGTGCACCCCCACGAACGGATGGCAAAAGTGAATTTTGAGCTGGCCAACGAGAGTGACAAAATGCGATCCGGTGTGTGCGTGTGTGCGTTAGCGCGCCATTGTCACCTGACAAATTGTCGGTTTTGGGTAGGTGGATAAAGGTTTAGGGAAGATTAGATTGAGTAGTTACTGGAATCAAGTTAGCGGAATGTCTTTTCAGCTGTTATATTATGTTGCTTTTTTGAAAAGGTAAAATTTTCATGACGAATTGCGGGAAATCACGTAAAATCATTTTAAGAATTTATTCGAATATTAAAATTGAAACCGTATTTTTTACCTTGTTCGCAGAATTTTTAAAAATGTTTTATTCGCGTATATATTTTAGTTTAGTTTTTTATTTTTTTTTACAAAGCCCTTTACGTCATAACAATTCGAATTCAGTTTTACTTTTTCAAACTGCCGAATCCGCTGAATCCGAAATGCTCCTTTGGCGGAAATTTCGTTACAAGCTGCGAGCACGTCCGATATATGCGCATGCATGCGACCGCCGCCGCTGCCGCCTCGCCTAGAAAATTCACGAGCGTATACATATTCCGGTGCGCTACGCGCGCCCGCGCGCTGAGATAAGTGCAGAGAAATGCAAAATTTCCGTTTTAATTAGCAGAAAGAGGGAGAGATGAAGGTAGCAGCATCGTGCTTGGCTACTACACCCTTTTTCGTGGATTAAAAGTGATATACTATTGTTGGTCGGGGAAAATTTTTTTTTCTCCCGTTTTATGATGGAAAATGCTCCCAGTCAAAGTTTTAATTTGCAAACTTTGAATTTCCGCGAAAGCTCCATTATAACGATAGATTTTTCAGAATTAGAGACTATAATTTTTGGCAAATGTATTAACGACGTCGTAAAAGAAATGAAAATCTATTTTACAAAGTGAAATACTCCTTTTTCATTGAAAATTTCGAAAAATCTCACGTCGCCTTAACAGACGTTAAAAATTTTACGAAATCGTAAGCATTATATACGACTCATGAACCTATCCGTTCGTATTATTACTAAAACTTCCACGGACGTTTAAGAACTCTAGACAACATAATACTTCCAAGTGTAATAATCTTTTTAACGCAGTTATCGCAAATGGCGCTCGCGTTGGGGCGCAATACACTTAGGGGGGGCTAAAGTCTCCGAATGACGAAAATTCACGACGTCGAGCGATAATGGCGCGCTTAGCCGCTCGCGGTAATCTTCGCGTATTCGCCCTCGTCGGTGCGGGGAAAAAAGCCCGCAGTTTTGACGTCTAAGTATTCGCAGCCACGCTAAAGGCGGTTTAAGCTTTCCACCGTAATCAGCCGAATGGATTCGCTCGCTTTCTCTCCTTTTTCCTTCCTATTCGTTGCGCAAATATGTTCGTTCTTGGCGGACAATATGACAGATTTCGGTCGTTCGTTTTAATCGAGAGATTTTCCCTGATGAATTCCTTGTGAATATATTTTTGCGGTATATAGAAAAATATCCGGAGAAATTTTTGCTAGTTATTTTTACCGATCTTATCGCGGAGAAATTTAAAGTAATTTTTTTCCCTCGACTCATAAAATATACTTATCGAAAGATCTTTTCTTTTTTTAAGAAAAGAAAAAAGAATCTACCTTTATAAGAAATAGTATTAAGCTTCTTAGTTCAAAAACTTAATTCAAAGTTTTTTTCGAGCTTAAATTTACTTAATTCCGTTCGAATAAAAATCGATAGTTGAGTAAGTTCGTTTTTTCATCTTATTAACTTTCTTTTTTTGCCAGTTTCCAAATGTACATTTTCCACTCCACTTACTTGGAAAGTCCTTACGCCGTGCAAAGGAATATCGGAGTAATTTTCCCGCGGTTATAATAAAAGGTTTTCACGGCCTAATCAATAATTCATACCTTCTAATTAGATTTTCCCGGCCACTATTCTAATGTTCTCCTCTCTAGCACTGCAAATACAAGTAACGTCCACGCGAAAATTCCAAAAACATTTATTCTATTTCATTTGCGCGAGTCAACACGGGGCGCGGGTAGCGGGCCACCTTAAAAACTGATCCCACATTTGTTTTTCAAATTCGCGCCCCCAAGACATTAAAGAACACGCCGAGTAACATTCCACCCTTTCGCGTCGCTGCACGAAGAAAAAAGACCCTCCCGTTTACATAGGCATCCCACTTGCTCGGCATTGCCAAAAGGCACGAAATAAATACATTCAAATTCAAATCCGAAATTCAAATTCCAAATTTCGCGGCTGCCTATCTCTCTCTCT
>JAPYZP010007658.1:0-12693 GCA_030522985.1 Torymus sinensis
TTCTTCTGCTGGGCTGTGGATGTGATTTTTAATTGGGACGAGTATATAGCTCGACGCCATAAATTAATTAAATGATAAAAGTAAGAGGTTTCGAGAATTGATCGTTTTTACACGTTCTGCTGGAAAAAAAATATAATTTTTTGTTCCTATTTGTGATGGTATCCATAAAAGATTGTTGGTTCTAATTGGTAATTTTGCGTTGACAATTAGCTCTGTTTCAGGGGACGAACATTTTGACCAGAATACCAAAACAAAACTTTACCCGCACTGAAATAATCCAGCTCACGGTGCAGTTTCTGCATTTGTAATATAGCTCGTAATACTTTAATGCGCAGTGCAGAAACAATTAAAACTTCCATCAACTATTATAACAATGTTAAAAATTCAAATGATCAAAGTTGCCAAGTCCATCTCCAGAGAATATTACAGAAGAATTACGATATTTTACAATAACATTAACTTTTTAACGCAAACTATAATAAATTTTCAAAACATTTTCGGGGCAGCCCAAAACGGAAAATATATATATACACTCTTTTCAACGGAAAATTCTCAGTCGACAAGCGTTTGCAATTTACTCGATATTTTTTCGGCGTGCAGAGCATCAAACAGTGAAAATCGTTCGGTGCGCGATTGATCTCCACGCTCTCGTCCAACGCTAATCCATATCCCCCCGGCAGCTTCGTCCCCTGCATTTTTGAAGCACAAACTCTTTCCTCTCCGCGCGCTACTCTCGGAAGCCTGCGCATTTTATCTTACTAGGCCACGTGCAGGCGAAAAACCTCCCGTGCATGCAGCTCTCGAGAGAGAGAGAGCACGACGACAACCGTCGTCGCCGTTTCCTCGGCCATTCCTCTATATATATACACAGACTCCTCTGCGCGCATCCTTGCGAAGAGGAGCCCGTTTTTCTCCCATCCACTCGAAGCGAGTCGCCGCCTCCCCTTCAGAAGCGCCGGCTCTTTTTCGGGATCGGACTTTTTGAGCGACTTGGCACCCTGACAATGCCGCGCGCAATTTTCGGCGATTTCCGACGGCGTCGCGAGCGCGCGCGCTCGCGTATAAATTAGCGAGCGAATGACCCACTTAATTACCCGTCGGCAATAATTTATCGTGCTCGCGACGGCGGCGGCTGAAAAGAAATCCGCCGTAATGCGCCTCCTCCTCCTCCTCCGTCTCTTCTGCGTTTTTTCTCCGCGGCTCCTTCTTCCGCCTCGGTCACTTTGGCATATTCGCCAGCGGGAGATACGACCGCGCCGAGACAATCGCCGCGCAGTGAGAGGGAAGCTTAGAGGAATTATAGCCGCGCGCGTCGGCTCGTCACGAATTGTAAGGGAAAATTACAAGGGGACAGGGACGACGACGACACGCGGAAGATGCTCGCGCGAGCTGAGAGGGAAAGAGAAAGAGACGCGCGCACGCGGCAGCGTATGGAATTTTTATTTGATCGCAGGATTTATTGGGACTTTTTGTGTGCGCGGAGCGATATAGCCGCGCGCAGCAGCAGCTCTCGAATTTGTTTTTGCAAGCGGGATGCTTTTGCCCCGGCGCATTAACGGTTGTTTGCGTACGTGTGCGCGTGTATTCTTTGAATGTTTGTTGTTCGCAGGCGCGGAGTTATTTTTACAAGCGCCGCCGCGCCGGCTTTTGGGAAATATAAAAATTATTCTTAATTTAAACACTTTTCGAAAATAATATATAAATGAGCAAATAATTTTATAGAGCGAGTATTATACACGGGCGAGATGGCAAGCAGCTTTTCCAGAATAATCGGGATATTTTTCAAAACGTGTTTGAAGCAAATTTACTGAAAGGAAATCGGCCGTTTATCCAGCGCAAATCCCCCAAGTAATAAAGTCAAGTTTACCGAAAAATTATTATTTCGGGGAATAAAGGTTGAAAATTTTTTTTCGAGAAATATACGTGAGATTATCGTTTGAATTTTGCGAATTTTCAGAAAATTCACACACGAGGCTACTTTTGAACGTGAAATGAAAATCCGAAAATTAAACGATATTGACATAATAAGAAGAAAGCAATAATTTCATTGAAACTGCAAACTATAATATTGACACGAGAATAAACGTTTAGCAACTCAACGCGCGTATTCCCCATACTTATTAAATGTGCGCAGGAATAACTTTACATATCCGAAATGTAAATGACCAAAAACAGGTGAAAAACGGTAGATTCCCCGATCTAAATTAAATTTACTCGACTTGTTCGAGCGATTCCCTTTTAAGTCAAATCAAATACATACATATATATACACACACACAAAACCTCCGCATACATCAGCCGTAAATCACTCTTTTCCCTCCGCGCATTTCGCGAAACTTCAAAAACGCGCAAAAATCCCGGGAACTTGGCGCTTCTTTTAGCCCCGAGTTTGCTAAGATTCCAGCCTCACCGGTTACGGTCAGTATATATCGCGATGTGCCGCGCAAAAAGCGCACGAGAGAGAGAGCGAGAGAGACATTATGCGCAGCCGCGCGCGTCCTCTGCTCACAGAGGCAAAACAGCGACCGCGAGCCGACGGATGGACGGACGGGCGTATATATATGTATACGCACGCTCGCGGATTTTATCAAGCCATTGTGCTGCGCCCGATAAATTAATCAATTCAATTTGTTGACCGACCATTCAAAGGCGCCGCGGCGAGCGCTGCATTAATATAAACAGTCGATGAGTCTGAACTTTGCAACGCTGAAATCCAACGAGATTGAAGGTGTTAGACAATGGAAAATTTCATCTAAACCTTTGTCATAAAGTTCTTATTTTATACTATAAAAACGTTAAATCTTGATACGAAATTGAAGTAAAATGAATTATTTTTTCGTTGCGTACACTTCAGATCTATAGAGTCGCAAGGCCATCGCTGTCCTGTCTCTTCGACCACTTCTCTCTTCCTTCTTTCCCTCTTTCGCACTCTTCGCGCATGTGTGACGTCAAGCAGCGCTTGATCGATCGAGCTCGATTTGTTTGATCATCGAATTTACACGATAAGAGAGAGAGCGAGAGGAATTCGCCTCTCCGCGGAGCTGAAGAAAAAGACTATGAAGTGACTGTGTGCGCCGGGTCCGTTGTTGTTGCTGCCGCCGCCGCCGCTACGAAGGGGTTAAGTTTTTCTTTCTCCGTTTTTCTGTCGGCACTCGACACTTCGGAGTGTTGCTTTAGGAGAACGGCTCGAGGGAGCGAGAGATGGCGACTATAAAGTCGTTGATCGGTGATGATTGTTTCGGATGTTGGCATAATCGTCTTAGAGAGATAAGTCCTGTCGTCGATGGGCGCGGGTGTTGATATAGTGTCATAATAATAATTCCAGAGAGCTTTTTATTTTCTTAATTGCATACCGTTACCGTATTGAAGGGGAAAAAATAATACCGTCTTCGTTTTATGTATGGGCTATAAAGGTATTATATACCTTATATAATACGTAATTGTAGTATAAAAAAAAAAATTATATAAATTTGTAGAATTTAATAATTTTTCTCTTCTGATTTTTACGAAAAAAATAAAGAGTAGGATGAAATAAGATCTACGAATTATGCACGTATAAGAAAATTTATGAATAATCCTTCCAAACGTTGGTTCGGTACGTTTCTCGTGAAATCTTACGATTCGACATAAAATTTCCATACAAAATAGTTGTCCTACCCAGAGAGAACAAATTTTTATCAAGAATATCGATTTGTTTGATTATCAAATTTACATGATGACTCATGTTTGAAAATTTCGCATGAATGTGTCGCTAAAAATTTTTTATATTTAAAGAAGGAAATACACCTTATAAATGCGGAATAACAAGAATCACATAAACTTGATAAAATAAGATGCTTTTTTTTACCAACAAATTTATTTCAGACACTTGTTTGTAAAAGAATTAATAGTCATATATTGCGATTGTCGTATTTTATTAGTTATCGACTTCTTCAATTATCGAAATTAGATAAGGCGAATAAATAGCTTCTTTAACGGCAGTATGTTTGAAATTACAGTGACATCAAATTAGAAAAAAATATATTTTATGACATAATATGTTTTTAACTCTTCTGTTTTTAGCACTTGCGAGTTTTTTTTTCTCTCTCTCTCTCCTTTCAGAGCAGACGTGAAATATTTATTCGTGTGAATGAAACTCTCAGCTTTATACTAAAAGTGGTTTTCTTCGCGTAAAAAAAAGTAAATAAATACTTACGTAGGTTTGTAATGAATGGGTCGGAATTCTGAACAAGTCTCGAATATTTAAAAAAGCGTGACATTTAAAAAAAAATACGGCGTGTACATTTAAATGCAAAAAAGGATCACCGACGTTGTAAAAGACACTTCAACACTTGCAGTCACATCATAAATAATCTCGTGATTTCACTTCTTATTATAAAATGTATAAAAATAATCCTCTTAATAGATGCTACACGCGCATTCGCAAAAGAATAAAGGCTTATATGCGCTATAACACCTTTGTAAGATAAATCGATTTATCTTACAAAGCTCATCGTAAACACGTATAAAAATTGTTGAAATTTCAAGAAATCTCAAAATTTAGACTATTTTAACTGAAACTACTCGATCAGTAGATAAAGTAGAAAAACGACGTTTGTATATACATCGTGTTTAAAATAGTCTCTCATTTCGCATCTTGGCAGCGACTATTGCATATAACTATTAATTTCTCTACACAGTGTAACACCAGAAACTTACTTATGTACATTAATACCGTACACACATTCCCCCCCAGCTCTCCATAATACCCGCTCAGCGTAAATTTTCTCCTCGTGTTACGCAAATTGCATCTCCAGTCGCTATTAATTAACAACTCAATAGCAGCTCGCGTAAATAACGCATCATCGCTTATACTTCTTCCACAAGCTCATCCGAATCCCTCCCATCGGCCGTCGAACCATATCCCTCCTTATCATCCTGCAAACATTCGCCCGCACAGAAAAACAGCGGCGTCGGCCGCGTTACGCGCAAAAACGCATAGCTCACTCGCACGCACGCGGCATTGCAGCGGGCTTTAATGAACCTCTTCCTGCTCCGCGGAAGAAGAAAAAAGGTCGCTGGTGGAGGCGAATGAAGAAGAAAATTCCGACGCATTAGCGCCTAATTACTCGACTCCCCCGGCGGCCGATGCAGAAGCAAGCGGACACGGGAAGATGGAAAAGAATCGCTCGCGCGCCCGCTCAGTACCTTATAGAAGGAAGAGAGAGGGGGCGAGCAAATACAGGTTAATGAAATGATCGATTGAGCGCTAAAAGTCGCAGCGTCCGAGGTAATAAATCGAGTTTATTCGCAGTGAAGAAGGTAAGACGAAGAGAGGAAGAGAGGGAGAGAGAAAGAGAAACGAGCGTCCTCTCCTCGAGACTGTAGTGCACTCGGCCTCCGGTAAACGGTACTTGATCGACGGCAGCGGCGGCGGTTCTCTCTCTCTCTCTCTCCCTCTCTCTCTCTCACTCGCGCGCAGCGTGGCGACTTAAAATATACGCGAAGGGAGCGAGAGTGAGATTTCTCGGCTATACATATATATATACGTGTGTCGACGGCCTCTCGACTCCCGCAGTTAAGTAGGAGGAGGGCGCGGAGCAGCGTCCTAAGCCTCCCCCTTTTCCTTTATGAAAGGCTAAATTCAAAGGTAAACATCTTGAGGTTGTGCCCCATTGACGCCGCGGCGTGTAGCGCGAGAGCGACGATTTCCTCTCGACACCCCGCCCACCCTCTCCAACTTTTCCATGCCTCCGCGTAAGCTGCTAATGAGAAATCATTTTGCCAACTGCCAGTAGACCGGATTATACACAGCTGACCGAGTTATTGGAGAACGTGACGTGGAAGGGAATATTAGAGTGCAGATTAGTATATGAAATAGATTGGGCACGTATATAGAGGAACTTACGTTGGTTCAAGTGTAGCAGAGTAATAGCTTTTGTGACTCACCTGGAACATAAAGAGAAGAATACAATTTTAATAAAAAGAAAAAGAAATGGGAAATATTATTTAACAACAAAATTGTTGATAAGATATTATAATTAAAAAAATGTTTATGACAAAGATAATCAGCAACAAGTTATCAGTGGAATAAAGAAGATTCAAAGTATCGCGTGCTATTTTATTACGATAATTTTAAACTGTCTAGTGCTATCTTGATTTCACGCTTCAATTTCCTCAAGCTCATTAATTCAATTGATATTTCATATGAGTTGTATCAATGGCAAACATACATTTACAATATAATTGCACTCTAGGCTTCATCCACTTTTTTTTATTAAAATAAGTTAACGATGTAAGGAAATTTTCAACTAAATTTATGGATAAACAGATAAAAAGTACGTAGATTCTATATTATGCATGCGCATATAATTACAACTTATCATGATTTAAAAGTTCATTTTAGAGAAATGATACCAAGAAATTTTATTCCATGTAATTATAAAATTTCAATAATTATCTGAGTATAATAAATACTTTCAAATGGTATATAAATAAATTTAAAAAATGGAAAAACCTTTATATTTGATGTAATAAAATAAAAAATAACTATAATATTTATATTACTAGATAAAATAAGAAATGGTTTAAAAAATCATGCAATTATCTTTCTCGAATAATCCAATAACAAGATTTCAATTCGAAATCGCAAAAATTAACGATCGAGTTGGCAAAAACGTTTAAATCACGCTTTTTCCCCTCACTCACTCTCCATTATCACGATTTTCTTTCCTACTCCGCCCACTCCACCCGCAATTTCAATTAAACCATCAAGAATCCCGCCGATCACCGCTATATTAGCAAGAACGTCCGTAGCGGATTAGTTTTTACCGAAAACCTTACACGTGTCGCTAATTCCCAGCTTCCTGTGCAATTTACGCTCCGAACATTCCCCGCAGTCGTGCCACCTTCTTCTTTCTCTTTCTCTCTCTCGCTCTCACTCACTTCTTCCTATCTCAATTGTGCTTTCGTTCCCTCGCATTTTTCCTCCAAGAAATTCCGGGATTTAGCATCGAGCGCACGCGCGTCTCGTCTCGATTCCTATATACCCTCGTTTATGGCTCTGCCGAAGTGTGTGTGTGTGCGCGCGCTCGGAAGAGCGACTCTTCCGGAGCTTAATAACCGGTAACTAAGCCCCGAAGTGTCGGTAATAACGGCGAGATAAAAATTCTTAATTGATTCTGGGCCGGTAAATGTTTCGCAGAATGGCTCTTTGGTGGGCGATATAAATTTTGCGATGCTAGGTTTTTACTTCTTGTTTATTTTCACTATTTCGGTCTCTTTAAAAGCGAGCGAGCTGTACCTACTTTATTAAAACAATCTCGAGAGCATGTGGACTGGAGGAATTCCAATAACTAAACTTTTTTCTTTAAAGTATTTCTATTAAAATTTCGTAACGAAAATCTGGCATGTATTGGCGTATTTATTATTTTAATATATAAATATCACTTGACGTTATTAAATGTGGCTACCTTATATTACGTAAATTATTGTCTATTGGCTTTGTAACAAATGCAAAATAATATTATAGCCTTCATCTTTTAAATCATAATTTCATGTAAAGGAATATATGATTTTTTTATAATTTTTAAAAAGCAATGCATTATTTCGCATATAATTTACATCTATCCAATTACACCCGCGCTGTGAATTTTAGGAGCAAAATTAAATTGCACTCTGATAAATACTCAAGATCTCAAATTGCCGTTTTTACAACCCTGGTAGGTATTTTTTTCTCTATTGGAAAGGGCCTGGAACTTAATGACGATTTTTTCGATCGTATTCTCTCTTTAACCTCTAGACCGCCGGGGTGCGCCATATGGCGCGCACCCCTGACTCGCACACATCCACCCTTGATAGGGTCCTACCTAGTAGGCCTCAGAAGGAAAATCGATTTTTCATTTTTTCAAAATCCCGGCGGTCTAAAGGTTAATGGAGATAACGTAATCTTAGAATGTTTTGACTAAATTTTCTCTGTAATTTGATCATATATTTAAAAACAAATAATAAAAGAAAATAGTTAACGAAAATGTAAACACGAATTATTGGTATTAATGCGTTTATAGTGGAGTGTCAGGGAATACAAACGAAAACAATGATTTTTTCGTTTGATTCTGTCTCTCTCCCTCCTCGCTTATACAATAAGTTAATGTAAATCTATGAAAAAACTTATTCTATTATTCTATCTATTAAATGGCGAATACGATCGGAAAAATCGTTTCACCGATGGATAGCAATGACCGCGAAAAGTGTCAAGTTCTTGACGATTATTGACGAAACTATTATGTAAGTAATGGAATCGATTTCCACACCACGGAAGCAATTGTCCTAATTTTCCAAATCGACCATGATAAAATCCAACATTCTCGCGCAAACCACCGGCATGTAAATCCGCAATAAATACACCCTCTCCCCCTCGACATTTATAATTTTGACAATTCGATTTTCCTCGGCCCTATACATAAATCCCGTCTATCTCGCCATACATCAGAGAAAGCCCCAGCCACAATACGCGTATCAAATTTCACGAATCCCGCGCATATAAAACTCCGGATTATAAATTTCCAAGTGCAGCCAGCGCTTGTACGAGTGATTCATACTTTTTCCAAAATCTCTCTCACTGTCTGTTCTGAATACGCCCTCGCGCGCGCGGCTCCGCCGCACTCGTATGTAGCAGAAAAATGAAAACTCATCTCGCGCGCAGGTGATCCACTCGAGTCTTTCATTCCGCGCGCCCACACCGATAGTTCCGAGTCGAGAGGTTGCGGCTGCAACGCGAGGCCTCTCGAGAACGAGAGGCGTATGCGCAACTGGACCCTCTCTCTCTCTCTCTCTTTCGAAGAGAACAGCAGCGTCGAGATGTACATATAGAGAGAGAGAGGAACATAACGCGAAGGAGAAGAGGAGCGAGAGAACGCGGGCCGCTGGGTTCCGCGGGGCAGAAGTGGATAGGTGGGAGTGTACAAGGTCTTCGATACCTCGTAAATTACCTTCGGCCCTTCGCCCTCGCGCGCTCGCCTTCTTCCCGCTTCGTCTCGACGCTCAACGCGCTCTCTCTCTCTCTCCTGCTACTCTTCGCCTGTTAAATCTCCGCTTAATTTTGACGACTGCATTCTCAGTTCTTGCGCACGCGATTGGCCGAATTTCCAACGGCAATTCGTGACGTGCGGTTATAGTCGCAAGTCGGTTAATGAAGCGATGATTCATGGGTATAACATAGAGACTTTAGATAATTCGGCTCGCAAATCCGTTCGTCTTCGGAATTCTTTTTAAGGCACATATACACACACTGGTAGATATATACCAACAGAGGCTGGGCTATGGGATGAAATTGAAAACGAGTTTTATTGTGATCGGGGATTAAATTTATTGTCTTCGTGCCGAGCGTGTCTCGGCGATTTCGCGCGCGCGAGAAAAAAAAAGGAGGAACACGACTGAAGTTCGAGTTAAGCGGAATGTTAAATCATTAAAGCTTCCCTCTCCCTCACCGGGAGGAAGTACAGAGTGCCAAAGCAATAAATTGGCAACGATTATTCCCCTCTCTCCCTTTCTCTCTTCTTCTCTCTCTCTCTCTCGGTGTGTCTTGCTCGGCTCTCCACCTCGGCCCTTTTATTACTTCTCCGTCTATTTTTTCACCGTCCATATTTGCCTCTCGCCCCGACTCTCGTCGAGAGAGAAAGAGAGGAGCTAACAACGACAAGCGGCCGTGTATCGTCCGCCGAGACCGTGTGAAGACGAAGAAAAGGAGAAATAAATAACGAGAGAGAGAAAGAAAGAGAAAAGATGCGCGGCGCGCGTGCGCGCGTGTGCGCGAACTGAAACCCGACTTCAACCGGTCCAATTTTAAATTCGCAATGTCGCGACATTCCCCGCGTGCTCTCTTTTTCACTGCTGCTGCTGCTGCTGCTGCTCTTCTTTTCGAGACGGCCGTCGACGACGACGTCGCCGCCTGCGACTTGCATTTTCTAGTAGCGCGTTTGTATCCTGCGCGCGCGCGCTGCTCGCTCGACTTTTATCGTCTTTACAAGGGGGGGCAGCGGAATTTATCAGATAGGATAGTTTAATTTAATTTCATTCGCCTGCGCGCTGTTTGTTTTATTGGCATTGTAGTCGGGTTCGCCTGCTGTCCCTTTTTGTTCTTCTTCTTCTTCTTGCAGGTTTTATTTTATACAAAAAAGCGCCCTTTTCTGTATAGGTATATGTATACCTCGCGAACTTGTAAACGTATGATTTATACGGTTCGCGGCGATGATGCTCGCGCAACACGGAAATTTGCTCGTTGAAATAATTCAGAGTGCAATTTATTAGTAGGTTATAAAGAATTATTCCCTCGCGGTATCGGTGGTAGACCAGATATTCAATTGAATATTTCAGACCACGAGAGTATACGTGTTATATTAATTTTTAGACTATAAGATTTTTCAGTTAATCAAATATACTTATTTAATTATTGAGATTATATATAGAATAGCTCGATATATGGTTAATTTAGTTAAAATTTCGGATAGACTGGTCCTCGATCATTACGAATTCTACAGGATATATCATTGAAAATGACCTGTAATTACACCCAAATGAGTTCAAGATATGCAGCCAATTCATTAACGAATAATCACCAGCAATTACTCAATCGCTATACTGCTATAGCTATACAATTCCGCTCTCGTTAATTTGAGCGATGCAGTACCCACGCGATTACAATTAACCGGATGATGAGAAAAAAAAATACTCTCTGATATCTGTCAGAAAGTGATGGACAAAATACCTCGCGATGGTTGTTTACGAGAAAGCTTAATTTTTCCTAATAATCCAACGTACAAATTGTTGCGCAAAGTGGGGCCTCAACTTCACTCGGCGCAGCGATCCTCGAGTTCCGGACTACCTCCCACTCGCGATCTCAAGAAAATGAGCAATTATACGAAGCTATATTACAACAATGGCACTCCCTCTCCCCCTCTCTCACAATCCGCTGATAATTATCCGTCAGATCGCAATGTATGCACATATCGCGTATATTATACCGGCACTCTGAATTGACAAGTTTTCTTTGCCCCCACCACTCGCGCGCACTATCGCCCCGCAACTTTAACTAACTTTTAATTGAGTATATGTGTGTGTGTGTGTGTGCATTACGACTGGGCGAAAGCGAGAGGGAATAATTTTGTACATATATACACACACGAATAGCATCGCTCGTGTAAGGTTGCAGCCATTAATGCAGTTGCGCCGGTGTGTTATGATAGCCCGGCGATATGTATTTACGAGCATGCACTTGGATGAAGGAGGAGGGGGGGACGTTCGAGAGAGAGAGAGAGATAATTACATCGTGACATTAAGCAGAGCGGCGTGCGCGCGCATTCCCCCCGTCGATATATCCAATAACGAATTCGCGCTCTCTATCGTGGCGCGCTCATCGAAAAACTTATAATTAACAAACTCCGGTGAGAAAGTCGGCTAGATTCGCCGCCGTGGCTGCGGCGCACACGTACACTGCACCTATATCGGGATCGCAATTCTAAAAGCCGACTACTCTCGCATATATATATAATATTAGTAGTATAAGTCTTTCTCTCTCTCTACCGTTTACGTTGCCGGTAATTAACTTTGAATTACAATGCGGTGCCGCTGTAAGTACTTACGCGAGTGTGCGCGCTCTCCCCCGATGAAGAGGCGAAGGAGAAATGACGCGGCAACTGCGCGGGATCAATCGATCGCTCGCGTATAGTAGCACGAGACAATAGGGTTTTGCAAAATTCGAACGACTGTTGCGAAACTGCCGGGAAATAATTTAATTGCCCCATCCGCGCCTTACGTGTATATATATACGCACGCGTCGCAGGCAATTAACACGCGAGGGGGCGAAATTTTTGCCGGTCGGGAGATCGATGGGAGAGAGAGACGCTCGGGACGTACCGGGGCGCACAAGAAAACTTTGCCCGCGAGAGAGGCTTTATGGGGATATAAATTGAGACATCAAGGGACACAGGAGCGGCGGCGCATCGACGGCCTGGCTAAGTAACTCCGCAGGCGCGCGCGAGAGAGCTGTAAAAGAGGGAAGCCAAACTATATAGCAGCAAGTTCCAAAGCTGTTTAGCCTCTTTGTGGCCGCCTCGCTCTCTGTGTGTGCGCCTCGCGCTTTCTCCACACTCTCCGCGTGTCTCTTTCGCATCCTATATCTTTCGCGCGAGTGTAGGGGGAGCTTTTTTGCGCGGCCTATACTGCAACTCTCTATTTCAATCTTCGTCTCTCTAACTTTGCGGCCGAGGGCTTAGCTGCTGTGTTTTAAGTCTTCTTTCGGTTTCGTTACCTCTCGCGGGCGACGGGCTCTTTTCGCGGGACTTTGCACATATTTAACTTTGTTTTTCGACGCGTTGGGTGATGTAGTTAGATGAGGATATTGAAGGGAAATTTCGCACTGGTGCGTGTCTGTGAAACTATAGATAATTTAAGAGCGCGAAATAATGCTGAAATCAACTTTTGCAATATATATCATTCGGCACACTACACCGCACCATATATAAAGGCATTAGGATAATTCGTCAATAGTCAACGGCAATACAGCTATAGAATTACAAAACAGATATATATATATATATATATATATATATATATATATACCGTAATGAGCGCTTCTCTTGCGGCTAATTATAAGCTCTTCAAATCGTCGACAATCAGAAATCCGCACGGATCCAATGACCCGCATTTCAATATATA
>JAPYZP010007661.1:0-11574 GCA_030522985.1 Torymus sinensis
AAGCCGAGGGAACGACGGCCCGCCGCTGCCGCCGCCTGAGTGGATGAGAGATTTCCCCTTATGATGTACCGATTTAGCACTTTTTCTTTTGGCAATTGCACCTTATCGCGGCTGCAGGCCCGTCATTACGCAAATCGTTATTCACGCGCGAGCGCGGGACTCGATCCCTTAATAAATTATCGGCTCCCTCTCGCGGCTCACTGAAACAAAGCAAAAAAGGAGGACCAGCAGCAGCCTCCGCGGCGAATAAATCAAGATCCGCGAAAATGATTTTCCCCCGGGCGCTTCCTCTCGGCCAAATTAATTACCCTAAGCCGCCGGTCTCTTATTTCATCTCTCGCTAGCGCGCGCCTGGAGCCCAGGCTGCCGATAAATAATGGAATTACGGGCTGAGTTGTAGTGTAGCTGCGCGCGTATAGACGACTTACTTTGGCTGGGATTTGAGGGAAAGACAGAAGAGGTGAGGCGTCTTTGTTTCCGGGCCCCGGGTATTGTGCAAATACTTCAAAATAAAATGAAATTTATTTTACCTTTTTTACTATTTAACTTTTAGATTATTCAGTACAAAATTCAATAACTTAGAAAACACAATAAGAATGATTTATTTATAAAAATATCAACAACTCGTGAGAGGCATTTCGAGGTAGAAAAAGATCTGGAATTTCTGGAAAAAATTACGACACCTCCGCAACATCAAGCTGACCCCCGACAATATTTTCCACTCTCTACGACTCTATCCCCCACTGCGCCTAGCCACTTCCTTCGCCGCGATAACTCTCCTCCCGCGCGCGAAATTACGCACGCGAAAAGAAGTTATCTCGCCGCGCGCCGACTCGTCATCTCTCACTTGGCTTTACGGCGTTGCGCCCTAATGAGGCGACGGCGCGCGATAAGATTGAGAGCAGAGAGAGTAAAGTAGTCGCACACGCGAGCGAAGGGTTACGTCGTCGGCGACGATGAGATAGGGCGATGGTGGACAGCTGCTGCTGGTCGGCTGAGATAAGTTGCGTAAAAGTATTTCTTTTTTTAGCTTGCGTGTTTTTGTTTTTTTTTTATGAAAATTCGACTGTCGTTTATTTTTGGCTCTTGGCTTTGAGTAACAAGTTCACTTTCTCGAAAATTCATATACTAAATTTAAAAGACGTTACATACATTATTCATATGTACGTCCTAAATAACTGTAATAAGTAGGCGCCTACAGGAACAATTATGTGGGCAATATTGAAACGACAGCATGAATAATTCAAGACGATAAAAAACACTCGTTTTATAACCTTCAAATTCATCATTCTAATTATGTTTACTCTTTCTTCCAAATACCACTGCGTCTATACATACATTGAGGTCAGTGTCTTGCTACCACGTAACTTTTTAATTTGTTTCTAGAGCACGGGCGTGTCATGCGTACGCGCGACGAATAATGTAACGCGGGGTCGAGTTATCTTGTAAAGTAAAATGCCGAAACGAAGTTTCGCGTCCGCGAGTTTAGCTGTTAAAAGGCTTTCACGAGAGAGCGGCTATCGTGCGTCAAAAGCTTTTTCGTTTCGTTGCTTTTACGTCAAAATTTTAAAATATTAATTCGAAGGGGGCCACGGGAAATGAAATTAATTGCTCGATTGATATTGGACGGGAAAACGCGGCACGTAATTAGTTTTGACTGTGTTAATGATTTCTCTACCATGAAAAGTACGCGTATGTGTGAAGGTATAACGATGTAATTAGCGTGGAATAAATGCGCAAGCCGATTGAACGTGGAGCTATATTTTTGGGTTAATCACCATATACTATACTATATTTTTCTATAATAACGTTATTATATTGCTTGAAAGGTGTTTCCATTCTTTCGATGGAGTTTGAGCCTTATATGCGAAAAGTACGTTATGCCCGAAACTTTGCTGCATAATGGCGAACTTTCGCGCGCGTAATCGTCTTTGGCCGTAAGCACATTACGGCGAAGGGAAATTTCGAAGGTCCCTGGGTCGTATCAATGCCACTTAGAGAGCGCGAGATAGTTTAATCGGCCCAAAGAGTCTTATGGTGTTATTGAAAAATATGCCGGGACAATGGCGGTATGCGAGAGGAAGACATGTATTTATTATTGGCTTCGTTGCTCACTGAGGTGTTAAAGCAATTGTTCGGATATCTCGAATTGAATGCTTAAATTTAATTTGTCGGAAAATAACTTTTTTATTTACTACTTGAAATAACAAAAAGTTATTCTACTTTAAGTACTTATAGGATATATTATTATCTTTTAAAGTTATTTCATACTATAAAACAATAGATCTTCACGCAAAATTTATAAACTTGAAGTAAAATCAAATATTTTGTTTTATTTCGTTGCAAACTTCAGAGCCATAACAAAAATGCGCTAACCCGATTAAGAAAAATTTGTCTTCGTAGGAAATATAATACGCGTAAGCATAAATTATTCCTAATCTCGTCTCTACAGTTTTGAGAAAGCAGTCTGAAAGTGCAGCATCTCACACTCGGCTCGCCGCGCGTACACGTCTCTCTCGCACGCTCTCAATCTCTTTCGCGCTTATACGTACATACGTGAGTGTATATACGTATACTCGCACATAGGCGTGGGGGGTGGGGGGTTATATGTACGCACAATGCCTGCCTCCTGTCCGGCTGTCACTTACAAGCCCTCGGGTCCGACGATGAATTAGCGCCGCTGCCCCCAGATCGATCGCCGCCGTGGCTAGTAAGAATGTGGGGGTTTTTAATTGTTTTTTTGCTTAATTTTTCGATTTTAAGGAAAGGCTTGAATTTTGGAAAAAGTATGCACAGAGGTGGAAAAACAGTTCAACAGGTGAGCCAAGATTCTTGGTTTTCTTGAGAATCTTTTCATAAGATTTTGTAAGAAGAAATCTCATTATTTTCTATTTAAAGTCTTGTCGTTTGGATAAAATTACAAAAAAAACGTTGTTTTCACAAAAAAAAAAAAATAATTTAAGTTTTATACCACAAACTGCTGTGAATAAAACTATGCGCCACAATACCTGATGTACTAAGAAAACACGTGTTGGTGCGATGGTTACATTATATTGCAGAGTGAACTCAAATAGTGAATTTAATTGTATATATCACAATTTCGCATATGCTATTTCAGAAATTTTGTAAAATATAGTATTTAATAGCATATTTTATAGGCATCTTTAAAATAAGGATATTCTGTATCACAGTGTAGTAATTTCAATATTCTTGCCAGGTTCCATTTCTTAAAAAACAAACTGTCTTCGTGAGCCTGCACTGGAAAAAGCCAACTACACTATAGCGCCTCTTCGACGTCGAGAAAAACGAGGCGCGGAGAAGACAGAAAGGGAGCGAGATCGCGACACAATGCACGTCGCTTCCGGCTCTAGCGTGCGCGCCGCGCACGAACGCAACAGATGGGCTCGAAACGAAACTGGGGAAGCGGAATTTCGCGCGCGCGCGCGTGTGTTTGCTTATATTTAAACGGGCGCGCGAAAGCTACATTCTCTTGGCCGCTATATTTAATTTAATTCAAGTATAATTACTTTAACATCAGGGTATAAAGAAAAAGTACTTTTTAATTTTATATATCACACAGGGCGTTATCTACGCTCGTGGCGACAGTACGGTAATTGCCTCTGATAAAGATTCTTATCAAAATAAAAACGCAAGGACGCTGTAATTTTCTCCTTATACACACTCGTTTTGTTTCATCCTGCAATTTACGCTATACTCCCCTTCCCCCGGACGCGAAGAACGACACGCAGTCGTAGCTTATACACGCAGCGTTCCCGCGGGCGCTGAATTATTGAGGCACCGCCGCAGCCCCGGATCGATGTCACGGAAGGAAGAAGGCGCGTGTACGATCGGCCGCCTGAAAGTGACGGCTCCGTAGCTTCGACCCCCTGTACGCGCGCACCATGTATTATGCAATTGGAAGGCCGCGGCAGGAGGTAGAAGTAGCTGATGGGAAGATGATTTTGGGAGGGGATCGTTATGGCGGTGTTGATGCTTTTTTCAGATTGTTATTGGCCGACGGACTGCTTACGGTTATATGCTATTGAGAGACTTGCTTTCATTGGATATTGGCTTACCTGAAACAGAAATAAAAGGAGCCATTCTTAATTTTATTCCAGCTTTACGCCTATCGCGCGGGCATATATTATTATAAAGTATCAACTACTATTGTCTCACGTTGGAAGATGGGTAAATATTATTAACAACAACTTTCACTGCAAGCTATTCGATCTGGCAAGCAACACCTCGAACAAAAAAAAAGAAAAACAAAAACGTTCCGCGCAAACCGTGAAAAGAACCTCGTCGAAATTCGGGACCAGCACTCGCCGCTCGCGTTGGAATTGCGGCTTTGTGTATGTGTGTGTGTGTGTGTGTGTCGCGTCACGCGCGCGCTGATTGGAGAAATCGAGTCGACCCTTTGTGTGTCGTCGGGCTGCGAGCTTTTTTTCCTTCTCTTTTCCCTTCCTTCCGGCTTTTGTACAGAGTGCGCGCGTGCGATAGAGCTTTTTGCGTTCGATTACGGGATAGGTGGCGAACGTGAGCGTATATGTGGGAGAGAGTCTGTTATTTCGTGGGAGCGGGGGGGATTTTCTTTTAGGAAGCGCTTTGAGCTCGGTGGGGGGACAGTAATTTAGCGTAATTAGGTTGTGTAAAATTTTTAAACTGGAAAAGCCTTTTGTGCTCTCAGTTGGTACGAGGTACTTTTCAAAATGAAAATGTTTTTCAGCGAAATTTTTTGCCTCAACTATTCCGATAATTAGGTCGACGGTCGTTAAAGATAATTATAATAGCATAGACGCGCAATGAGTTGTGTAACTTTGTGTAATTTTCTGTATGAAACAAACTTTTCAAGTTGTTTGCAAGGCAGACATAATTAAAAAATGTAGGAACACACAATCCAAGGACATTCGACATCTTAATTAAAATATTTCGCAAGCCCATCCAATCACAGCGTCGCCTCAGAGCCGCGTATCTACAATCGCAATCCCCGCGCGCTCGCTCGCCAAAGAAGCTCTCGATTTACTTTTAATTACCGCAATATCCCAGCGCGTCCATGAATATTCCGCGCGCTCATCGATATTCATAACCCCGACCGCGATCATACGTATCTTTTTAATCTTCGCGCCTTTGACGCGCGACCTTTGATTATACGAATTAACCGACGGTTGCTGTGCTGTGCCGCCAGCCGCTCGTCGGCTCGTTATATGCGCGAGCGAATTACGCTGCGCGGCTCTGCTCGAGAATTATTATGGCCAATCGAGGTGCGACATTAGCGAGTCCATTATTGAAAATTCAACGGCCCGAGTGTGTGTGTCTGTGCACGTATAGCGAAACCGTTTCGAGGATGGTGCGAAGGAGGTTCGAATAAATAATTTATAGTAAAAGAAAGATCAATAAACAGAAGAAATGACAAGAGAATTATATTATAATACTTGAAGTATATTTGATGTATTTCAACACTTTCATCAGCATAGCACATTCAAGGAAAAATTGCCAATTACTCGGAATAACAGTATCAATTTTCCGGAGCACCAGGCTAAAACAACCGCCTGCAAAATTCTAATATACACCTCGTGACCCCCCCTCGTATATCCCGTGCAACCGTTCTTACGTAAGACGAGAAACTAAACTTCCCCCGCAATATTTTGCCCCTCCCTCCCGTTGCGACGAGTCTCCCTTTTGTGCGGCCGCTCGGAACAGAGGGTGCGAGCCGCAAGGTAGGGAGTTTGCCAAGTTGCCGGGAGAGTTTTCGAAAATTGATCGGGTCATTTTGAAAACGTCAAATTTCGAGAGACTTTTAAGAGGCGAGAAACTCGTTTTTATCACTTTAATTTTCTTAAAAATATTTGCATGTCGAGTAATAGGGCTGTTGGTTTGAGTTTTAAACACTAAAAATACTCTATTACAATGTAAATGTGTTATAAACATGAATAAAATTATTATAATAACATATTAATTCGACAAAACTCTGCGCGCAGACGTATATATACAATGAATTGGTAAAATTTCCAAACAAACATTGTAAAAACCAATCCCGTAACCCCGAGAAAATCGAGACACTACCACGTAAGCCCTCTCGCCTCGTTCGCTTTACGGGTAAAAATTAAGTGCAGTCCGGGATTTCAATGAGTAGGTGCCAAGCCAGCAATTTCTGGCTTATCTTTAACGCTTGCTTTTCCGCGGCAGTACCACGCGCGGGATTTTCGAGATTTCGGTTGTAAGCAGTTGGAAATGGATCGGAGGGGTGGATTTTCAAAATTCTTGTAACATATTTATTCAAATATTTGCTTTTGTATTCACGAATACTTGGGTTTGGTAGTACGAAATCGTGTCTGAATAATTACCTGGAAGCATTATTCAGCGAATGCAAAATTCATATGGAGAAAAAGCCTACTGCCGGCAATATTCATTCCTCCTCGCTTCTCCTTATTCGCGGCACAAAGAAAGACATTGCCACAGCAGCAATAACAGCAGCTATCCCCTGCATCATTAATTCGACTTAAAAAGCCCCATTCTCCTTCCGAAAATCGATAGGGCAACAAGACAACGCACTTGCGCCTCCCACTGTAACACTGCACGTGGATAAAAAAGAAACTAGACTAGAGAAAACGACGCGAGAGACTCTCACAGGAAGCATCGGGAGAAAAAAAAATGAATCGAAGACGCCGGATTATTCGCACGAAAGAGAGAGGGGGAAACGATTTATTGTTAGTGTTATCGTTACTGTTACTGTTGTGACTATGAGGTCGGCGTGAAGAGCTTCCTTCCTCCTTTCTTTTTTTTTGTTCTCTTTGGAGTCGCGAGACGATTGCGCAGCCGAGCGTGCAGTTATTAATAACGACGCGACGGAGTTGTCGTATACGCTACGAAGGTTAGTGTGATTTTTCGTAAATACATTCTTCTCTTCGTTATACGTGTAATATCGCAGGGATAGCGCTAACGGCGCAGCTCCGGAAAAATCAATATACTCCATCAGTTATTAACAGCGTCGTAATTATTACGCTCGCTGCTATATTGACTTTCCCATGAAGAAGTAGGAGGAGGAAAAAAAGGGCCAAGAGAAGGAATAGCAGGAAAAAAAAGAGGGTGGAAAATCGAGCGCCGTGACAAAGGCGCGTCAAAAGTCAAGCATATGTCGTGTAGTCGTAGCCCAGAGCGGCAACAACACACACACAGAGACACGCACGGAAATATGATGGCAGATGGACAAACAAAGATGACAACTCCCTCGAGGCGCGTGAGGCTCTCGCTGTAGGACAGGTATAGCATATATAGAGGCGAGAGATTATCATTGAATTAGAACTCTGGGCCTGTGCAACTTTCGGAGGAATAGGGCGCCAGGGATTAATGATTATTTTTTCTTCAACATTTTGAAAAACTAATTAATATTTTTATTGTTATTCTTTCGGTTCGAAATAGGAAATTATATGTATTGTATCTTCTTTGGTGTAAAACTTTGAGAGAAGTTATTATGTCGATTCTTACATGCAAGAAAAATAAAGCGGGTTGAAATTGAAAATTTATATACTAATTACAATACAAAATTATATAATTATTAGCATTATAGCTTATCGTTACGAGATAAACACGATTTGTACCGTTGAATAGACGTAAAAATAAAGCTATCTGAATTAATGAAAAAAAAAAAAATAACAAAACGATATTCATACTTTTAGATACTTCTCACGCACAAAATAATCGAAAATCACCAAACTCGCCCTCTTGAAAAAATCCTCTCCTCGACAAACTCGTCGACTCGCTATCTAAGAGATTACTCGCGAACGGCCGCAGGTAGTCGTAAAAATCGGCTCTCGCATCGCGTGCAGCGCGCCACTCCTATGCGCTGGGCGTATACTTGTAATTGGGTTACCGAGCTAATGCCTCGCAGTGCAACCGAATAAAAAAGCCCGAGTGAGCGAACATCACTCGGTTATCGAAATTCACTCTCCGCCTCTTTGCGTATGAGTATCGATCGGACGCTTGGATGGACGAAGAGGAGGTAAGAGTAAGAGATTTCTGCTTGCGGTCGTGTAGCCTGTTTTTGCTTTTTTTTACGGGGGGCGAGGTAGCGCGCGAGTTTTAAAGGCAAAGTGGTGGTTAATCGGGGCATCAATGCAACATCAAGTTGTCAGTAAGTTATTTAAAATCACTTATTTTCATGAATATTAAACTATATTTATGGACGCTATTAAGGTATACATTAATCATTGCATTGAGAAAAGGCAAGGGATTTTTGTTCATCCTCGAGGAATTATACGAGACATAATGCAAAAATGAGGTCCTGGATAGGATTTTGTCATTCTATCAATTGATACTAATGACAGTATTAAGAGGATGTTTTTTAAATACTGCGTATGGTTAGTTACCTTGCCTTTTGTTCCTTTATAATCAACTGTACAGTTGTTTTACCGATCCCTCAACATTTTCCTGCCCAACCTCTCGAGCCACGAGACAAGCATTCCGTCATTCATTCCGTTCGAGTGCCTCCAACTCCCCTCTTTTACTTTCCATCTCTTCCTCTCTTCTACAACGGGGGGGAGCAGCAGCCGATGATGTTTACGATTCTCGTGTATATATACGGGGCCTTTGATCGTTTCGCGTAACGCGCACGATTTTTCAAGAGCCATCGCCGCCGCACGCGTTTAACGATGGCTGAGGCCTTATCGAGCGCGAGCAGGGGCTCGGCTCTTTTTTTTGCCGCTCACGGAGGGTTGCCGAGTGTCGGGGGAAAGTGTAGGTATATACGGTTGAGGTTTTGGCCGATACGTTTGAAGTTGCGTTGAAAAAGTTGGTAATTTGCCACTTAATTTCAAAATTTTTCATTTTCCAACCACTCGGGCACTTTCGAAAATCCGAGGTTCCTAAAAACGTGTCCCCCAAACTTCGCAAAGCCAATTACCAAACTCTCTCAATAATAATAATAATAATAACCGCCTCAGCTGTTATATTATTCAGGCCGCGAGGCTCTGCCCTCTCCCCTCCGTCAATCCGCGGAACGTCGTTAGCGCGCGCGCGCGGGCGTCGTGACAGGCCGCTGTCGCCTATAATATTAAAGAACTCGCGCGAACGCTCGCTCGTGGAGGAGGAGGAAGGAGAGCGCGCGTGTATAAGAGAAGAGACGAGGGTCCGCGGGGGAACGCGATATACTCGGGAAACCCGATAGCCCGCCTGCCGCCTACACGGCTCAATGGGCCGGAGAAAGAGAGGCGCGCGTGCAGCGACGGACACGTGGAGGGAAGGAGAGGGAGAGAGATACAGATTGGGTGACCCATACGGGTGGGTATAGCTGGAGGGAGTGTCGTGGGATCTAGGTCGTCGGTTTAATTTGTTTAAATGAACAGTTCGGTCCGTTGGTGCGAGCGCAATTCTCTTATAGCTAACAATATTCTATTTAAATTGTGCTTTCGTCACTATTTTATATAAACATTTTTCGGTATTGGATAAAGTTTCCAGCTATATTGTGTAGTACAGAGAATCTTTGGAGATATCTATTAGAAAAAGAAAGTTGACTAAAGGTGTTATATCAGAATATTTTGTTCTCCACCCCTAATATCTTCCAGTCCATCACACGAGAGCCAGCAGCACTCGCCACATCATCTCCGCTCCAATCTCCTGCATCCATCCAGTCTCCCCCGCAGCACACTAAACCCCGACAAGGCATCTCTCTCCCTCTCTCTCCTCTTGCAACTTCCAGCCGCACGCGATATGCAGCAGCGCGCGCTGGTACGACGGGGTTAATAAGCCCGGGCGACGATTCGGGCCGCGAAACGCAAACGAACTTTGGTTCGTTACCTCCTTGAATATTCAGAAGGGCCGCGCGTGCCCCGGGCCATTTAACGAGGCTCAATGTGTTTGCAAGCGCCGCGTCCAATCCATCAGCCGATCGCACGTATATAAAGCGAGGCTGGAGGACGAAGATTTTGGCTGGAGGTATCAATGAGCTGAATCAATCAACGAGAGGGTAGAAGAGAGGTTAGAGGAGTAATGGAGAGATGAAGGTTAAATAGACACAAAGGGAGGAAGGTGACCTTACCGACGGAGATTAGGCTAATGGGATTGAATTTTAGGTTAGACGTTACCTTTCAAGAGCTCGCATCTGGACGATCTTTGCTCCGAAAAGTTTATTCTTGTCCATGACAAAGCATTATTTTAACAATCAATATTATTCTTATACAGTTTCATCAATTAAAAGTATACCGATAGCCAAACCACGCGCGCACAGGCAATTTATTATCCAATTGAAATCCCTCTCTACGTGTTATATTATTAAGCCAGTAATGGCTTAGCAGCCATATAAAAAAAATTAAAATAATTTGTTATACTGAGCTTATTAACGCACTGGGATTGTTACGATGATGAAGCAACATTTTACGCCGCGCTTGTGTGGATATACGTGCGCACGCACACACACACTATCTAATGCACCATCGTTCATCCAGGCTGTAAACACTTAATTTAATTGAATGCAGCTTAACGTAATCGATTCCATTTGAAATGCAGCATCGATGCTAATTTGTATAAACTGAATGTGATTACATTAAGCGCCGGTGGGAGGGACACTCATGCGCCCAGCCACCATTGCGAGTAATGCATCATGAGCGCGGATTAATGATGTTCTCGCTTTGACCATTATATGAGGCATTTTTCCATGTCGCGTAATGGATGAGCGTTTATTTTTTACAAATCAATCCTGCATCATTACAGTTGGATATACTCATACATTAAAAATAACATTCGTTTTTTTCGACTTTTTATGCGTTTACTATTAATAATGAAATAATCATCAATGTTTTGAAGATGCATTCAACTTTTTACTCGCTCTGCGCCTCAAAAGGACATATATACCAAGCGTACAAAGCGAGCAACGTCCGTCCAATTATTATACTATATGGCGGGTCTCGGCTGCGATCGGTTTCTTTCCTCCCCCTTCCTTCGGCCCCTCGAGAAAGATACACGCGACGACGGGGAAAAAGTGGAGCGCGCAAAGGCTTGAGAGTTATATACGAGGCTTATCTCCAGCCAGCAGCCAGCGCTCGTTATATTTCGGAAGAGGAGAGACACGGCGAGAGCGAGAGAGAAGAAGATAAGTAATGGTTGTAATGACTGGTCAGTGGGTGATCTGAATTGATGGGCAGCGAGAATTTTCGGCACGTGGTGGTTACTTGTTTCGTCGGTTATTCCTTGATGATGCTAGATCTTAATTATCGCAGGTGTATGCCATTATGTTGGGATGTAATGGTTACGAATCACGTGATAATTTGCCGGGATAAGAAGTGGCTCGGGTTTCGACGGAGATTCGTTATTATTGATGATGTGAGAGGCCTGTAGGTGTAATGTTTGTTCTGATGGTGATGTTACTTTTATAGATGTAAGTTTAGGCCCAGTGGGTAAATCATGTAGAGCATTACCTCATTAATATTTTTACTTTCTATGAACTATGGTATATACAGACACGGCTGGTGCGTAAACTATTATATTCTGCATAAGACTGTACAAGTGTATAAAATATTATAAAATCTTCTTACGCTAAAAGCAATTCACTTTAACGGTCCAGTTACAAACCTCTGTTACGAA
>JAPYZP010007667.1:1600-15339 GCA_030522985.1 Torymus sinensis
TCCCTATTTTACACGTAATTTAAATTACACAGGATTGATATTTTACACAAAATTTTCAAGAGTGTAGGGTGAGTGTAAGCTCTTTGTAGTAATTTTAGATGAGGAAATAATATTTATTTTTGTTGCATAAGAAACTAAAAGTGTGATTATTCTAATATTTTAAATATTCCATAATTTGCGAAATGAAATTCGAGTGCAGAAGATTGTATAAATAATAATGTTATGTCAATCACCTTGCCAAACCATTATTTGAATTCTTTCGAGCGCTTTTTTTATTGCGAAGGAACGAACAAATTTTAGTTCTTTTGCTACGTACTAGGAAACCAATTCAAAATCAGAGAACAAATTAGATAAAACTAAAGTTGCTTTAAAATTTCCAACACTCTATAATTTGAGAAACTTCTTTACACTCTTTACACTCCAACACTCTATAGATAATTTGAGAAACTTCTTTACACAGAAATTAATTGAACGTAAATGTTTGACTACTAGTAGAAAATAAATATTGATTAATTAATCACTTCTATATTGACTCTATCATTAATAAGAAAAATCATAAAGGTAAAGTCGACAATCAATTTGTTCCTAAAATTATTGAAATAATTTACTGAGCATTAACATCAATCCTTTCTTTATTACGTACCTTTCATTATTAAATAAAAATTCTTTTATAACTATATCAGAACTAATTATCTATTCCTAATTTAATATAAATTACTTTCCATTAAAGCGGCAGGCGGTGGCACGGCGTTCAACGTGTGAAGTGATCGATCATTATTCATAATAGCTGTATCGATCGGAGGTGATGCCACTATGTCCTACTGACCTGACCTTGTCAATTCCGAAATTAAATTCTCGCCTAATGATTTATCACCGGGGTATCGAGTACGAACTATTTAATCACATTTGTATTGACTTTAATGTAACGTACGAGAATTTTTGTTGCGTTTTAATAAAATCGGAAAGCTTTATTGCACATCAATTAAAAGATAAAGCCTCTACCGATTAAGAAAAAGTTATTTATAAAAGCGAAACACGTCGCGAGACTTCGAATAACTTTTCTCATTATAACTGTAAGTGGTAAGTATTTAATCAGTTAAACTTTCCAGCCGTACTTCGATATAAAAAGTTCGATGGGAGGAAAAAGTTACTTGATTGATCTATTATAAAGTGACTCGGTAAAGACAACTACTTCAAGTCAAGTCGTAAAACATCTATAATTTATATTTGGAAAAATCGAGAATTCTTCGTCAAGTAAAATAATATAATAAACTGTAATTATATGTAAGATTTTCTCACCGTCGGATCACTCAAATAAATGACTATTATTTTTGTGTCTTTGAAATTATCTTTTTAATTTTATTAATTAAATTTCATTTTATTATTACAACAATTGCAATGAGGAAATATGTCAACTTGAGTAGCCAAAAAATGTTTTTAAATTCTTTGGAGAACGTTTTTTTTGTCATTCAACAGCCTATCATGCACCATACCAATGTATTTTTCAACGTCCGCTTCAAAACATTAGAGCATTTTTCGTCAAACACAATCAAGCTTTACTTACCTCTTGGTACACAAAAAATCCATTCTTTTCCATTACCCATTCTCCACCCCGTAAACAACGACGTCATCCATTGTCGCACCCTAAGAAAACGAGGCGCCACTTCCCCTCTGAAAAAAATTCCGGGTTTTCCATAAACCTCCCTCTGTCCCCTAATCCCTCTTTTTTAGCAAACCCCTCGCGGCTCTTCCCCGCAGAAATGAGGCTTTTCCCCCACGCCTGCGCGCGAGAGAAGAGCGCAAGGAAAATAATTGCGTCATCCCTCGCGCGAAATTAAAAAAGGAGAGACGAAGTGGGTCACGCGACGCGTTAAGCCCTAACGAAACAAGCGGCGCTGGTACTTTTAAACCGCAATATTTTCTCCCCGTGGCGTAATTTCATTCGCGCGCGCGCGAGAGAGAGAGACAGAGAGAGTTTTGTCATAAGCCGTTCGCGCATAATTAACGCGGAAAACCGCATGCGAGACGCGCGGATGAGGGAAAAATGTCCGCGAGGAGAGGACGATAATTTTGTCTGTAAGACGCTTGGAAAAGTGCCTTTGCGGTGCGAAGCACGTCTTTTCAGCCGCGAGTGTAATTGCGTTGGCGGTAATAGGAATGATTGGTGTATAAAAGGGTCCGAGTTGGATGGGCACTTTTGGGATTAAGAGTTTGTAATTGGATGTGTGAGTGGAAATTTATGTCAAATATTAACACTGTTGTACTGCATTTGCCGCGTTAATGTAATGTAAACTTGGAAGGTAATAGGTAATATGTTTATTAACTTTATGTGAATGTGTAAAAAATTAATAAAAAACGTATTAGAATAAAAGTATTGTATAAATACAAACATATGCGTCACTGGACAATGTTAAATAGAATTGAAATGATACTGGTACAAACATTCTATACAATAATAAATTTTTTAATTCTTGCATTGCACAGCATACATACAATTAAACTTTTTAGCTATTAAGCACTAAACGAAACTTTCGTGGTTACAGTAATATTATCATACCAGTAATACTATTATATATTTTAATTAAAAAGAAAAACCTCAGTATATCTCATGACTTTTTTATGAAATTCAATTAAACTTTATATACGCATATTAAATAAGATTATGCAATTTAATACTTGTACTTGTACGTAATATAACTACTTGTACTTAATATTTTTTAGTATAGCTATTATTCTCCTCAGCTCATTCCTTTCTTCAAGGAAGCCCTGCAGTATTCTCAAAATTCGTTAAGCATAATTTAAGATAAAACTATTATCTTCTCTCAAGCAAAACACCTAAAACCAATTTCCAAAGACCATTCCACCCAACTATTTCAATACTCACTTTCCTCCTCTCCCCACCTTCAAATCAATTGCACCACCCGTGCATTGTAAAAAAGGGAATACCCACCGCTGGCGCCCCGATAGCACGCGAGCGAACCCCGTTACCGCGACTATATCGTGACGCGCATCGGGGGCGCGGCTATATGCGCGCGTGAATCACTTTGTGCGATTCTAGCCGCGTCAGCGAAGATCGCGATGAAGTCGTCGAGATATCGCAGGAGGAAAGAGAAAATGCGTGGGTTTCGGTTTGGTTCGATTGCTGTGAGAATGTTTTTTCTCTTGGGGAGGGGGGTTTCCAGTTTTGTGCTCGGTTCGAAAGGATTTTTTATGGGATCCTATCAGTGTGAAACTTCCCGTATTTTGCGTTCAAATATTTTTAACTTTATGATATGCTGGTTGAAAAATGCTGAGCTGTATATTTTGATTTTTTAATAATTTTGTAGAATAATAGAATTCAGTTGCGTTATTTAATGTAAAACGTGTAATTTTTTGGATTTCTGAGAATACACAAAAATGATGTTCTTATTAAATATTTTCATTTACAAAAGAGGGCCACTACCAATTCATTGGCACGTGGCTTCCTCAAACTTAATTACCTTATTCCTTTAATTAATTCTTAATTCCAAAATTTAAAATTATTTCACCAATTTATGCCATAGTTCTAACTGCATTCATTTATTAAGATTGAAATGTATTAAGTTTTAAATTATGTATATGTATATAAAATATGAATAAAATAACAGGTATTATTTAACTTCAAAAATGTATAAAAAATGAATATAACATAATTGATTATAATATTAAATCCAAAACTTTTCAAAATTACTGAATGTTTATATATCCGTTCTCGAGACATTATGACTTGAAAAGATCAAGGCTAAACAAATTTTAAACTCAAAGCTCTCTGAACTTCATAAGCCAATTGTTTTAGCGAAAGAACTCATCCAATAAATATTATACAACCTCTACATCTCAATCAAATTTGAAAGCAATTAAACCAATTTTACTCAAGTTATCGTGCGACATGGACAATCAGTTTTAGAAATATCAAAATTTTAAATATTAAATTTCTCAAAAAGTAATCATATGATCTGAATAAAATTTTATCATACACAAAATTGTCTATAAATTTTAAGCTGATAATACATCGAGTCGTTCTCAAGAAATTACGATTTGAAAAAAAAGTTTTAAAAATTTTAACCTCAAATATCTGCACGTTTTTTACATCGAAAAATACATGAAAATGAAGACAACTAAAAAATGCATAGAATAATAACGCTGAATACAATTAAGAGCAGCCGGAAAGACGAGCAACGGGAAAAATCATTTTTACTTGTTATAGAAAATAGCAGTTTTGGCTATAAGTATTAAATGTTTATAAAAAAATCTCTGCGCATTTTGTATATTGAAAGTCAACGTCTAAGAGAACTTTTGTATAAAAAACAATAGCATACATTCGTTGTTAATATAGAACAACGTTTTGATTATTTCTGTTTAGGATTCTTTTAGTCTAGCGATCAGTCCTATGGTTTGTGGCCGATTTAGATCTTCTAATCTACCCAAATTTTTCTTATATATTTTGACCCGCTGAATCCCAATTTCTTGGGTAGGAAGTCTGAAATTGGCGCCTTTAATTATTACTAACAATTTTTTTAAACAATATGTAAAAAATACTTTTTTCGCTAAAAAAAAAAAAAATTCTATCTTATTCGTTGAGTAACTTTAAAGAAAAAAGTCTCTGATAAGTTTTGTGCTAAAATGCACTCCAAAGGCCCAAAGAAATTCTCAAAGTTTGAAAAAATGCAATTTTTCGAAACTTTGAAGGTCTACCGTTCAGCTTGCACTGCAGCAATTTAAACTTACAGCCACTCAAATTGTTCGTTTAATAATGTAGTTTAAGTCTATAATGGTCAATAATGGTATTAAGAATAATTCCATTATCCTTCAGTAAACAAAAGTCGCGGCCTCCGCCGCCGCTTACTGAACCACGGGAGTGCGCACGTGTAATCGGTGCTCCTTTCGCCTACCGAAAGGTAATGAAATCATTGAAATAATGAATGTGAATGAAATGAAACCATTGAAATGAAATCATGGATAAATTTTGTTGGGCCTTTGAAGTGCATTTTAGCACAAAACTTGTAAGATACTGTTTTCTTTAAAACGACTCAAAGAATGCGATAGATTTTTTTTCTTTTTAGCGAAAAACGCATTTTTTATATATTGTTTAAAAAAATTGTTAATAACAATTAAAAGCGCCAATTTCAGAATTTTTACCCCAGAAATTCGGATTCAGCGGGTCAAAATATATAAGAAAAACTTGGATAGACTCGAAGATCTAAATCGGTCACGAACCATTGAGCTGGCCGCTGGACTATTCCATTACTTAGTTCACTAACCTCCTCTAGGTGGCGATCTCTTACCCACTACCAAGAATACTCTACCGCGAGTATAAGTAGACCCAGTGTCATCGTGTATATCCTATCAACTATCGAATCTACCCAAACACGTTGCCCATATCTTTGGCTTTGAGTTAGCTTACAATTCATTATAAAAATAACTTCATGAAATTGATAAACATATAGATTGTTATTTTTCAACCTCTGTATAAAGAATAATATCCAACAGAGACGATATTTTAAAATCGATTGGGATAGTCATTTTTTCTTTTCTGGTATAACATTCTACATATGAACTTTCTATATTTAGAACTTTCAGTACTATAAACACTTTATAAATATATATATCAATATATTTTTTGATGGTTAATATATCTTTAATATATCATTTGTTTTAAGGTGGTTCTATGAAAATGTAATTGAATACGGAGTCTAACAAGAAAATTATATATATATATATAATATATTATTTCTTAGATATTGACAATTTTTTTGGCATTTTTTTCAGCCTGATTATCACGCATATTTTTGAGAAAAAAATTCTTTAAAATTTGTACTTTTACATGTGAATGTCAATATGAGCATGTCATATTTTAGATAGAAACTTCCAAAATACACGTAGAAGTCAAATGCGGAGAAAGTTCAGAAAAGAGGCGGTTAAAGTTCAAATTTAAAGCTTTGTAATGACTACTTTAAAAATATATGAAGCTACGATAATTTTTTAGATATTTATGGTCGAAAGTATAAAAATGTATGTTTTTTAACCTCCTGTTCTTTCACTTTGGGCAGGAGGATAGTCCGTGACTTATAGAGGTACTGTGGCACCGCGTTGCCCATAAACAGGTTGAAGATCCGCTCTATGATTTTGATGTTGGTACCTCGAAGCGCTTTCGCCGTTATCATGTCAGGGCCAGTAGCCGTGTTTGTTGGAGGGAAGGCGTGTTTGGAAAAATTAGTTTAAGTGATTCCTATGCATCCACCGAAACCAGAATCCTCTCCCCCGCCAGAGCATTTAAAACCGCCTGTAGATGCTCTAGATGACCCTCTATAGCATCCGCATACTTAAAATAACAGGATATAGCATAAAACCTCAGGCAGGGTGTAATAACTTCAACACATACACAATAGGGTGTTAAGAACTGCCCGAGCATAGTAACCGTAAAATTAGAATTAAGAACTACTACCGCCACTCCTGGGGCCTCTCCTTCCCCCATACATATAACAGATACTACTAGCCTGTATTGCGGATTATTAGCTTTCCTTCGCCAACCGGACGCTACGATTGAACGTCGTCACGTTTATGTAGCATCCGTTCTCATCGCTGAAGCCCTTCTGCCTCGGGCACTGTCTTATGACGCTGCGCAGTCGTCTGTCGAGCAGGCCCGAGTAGATTCTACCCACGAGGGAGCCGATGGTAATGGGCCGCCAATTCTTGACGGCCCCTCTGTCCCTTCCCACCTTAGGGATTAGCGTAGTCCTATTTGTTCTCCACTCGGTAGGGTAGTGGGATTTCAGCATGATGAGGTTGAAGTACAGCGCGAGAATCAAGTCGGCATCCTTTATTCGGAGGCTACCCTTCTTAATGCCGTCGACACCCGCAGCAACATCACTGGCCAGTTTCCCTATTTTCATTTTGACCTCCTCTTGACTAATTGGAGTCAAGATTGTCTCTATTTCTAGGGGTGGAGGGTCGGTACCATCAAACGTAACTATTTCAGGGCCTCTGTGGCTCCATAATTGCTCATAAAGCCCCCTGACATCCTCCACTCCCGGCGGACAGCTTTTCTCCAGCAGCGAGAAGTCGTTCTCGACAACTAGCTCCGCGAGCTTTTTCGGATTCTCATTGAACAGTTCCTGGCATCGAGCATAGAAATGCCGTTTCTTTTGTGCCCGGGTCGCTCCCCGTTCACGATTAGTCTGCCTTCGGTTAGTACTCAAAGGATGCACACTTATCTACAGACAAACACATGTCTAAATCAGCGAGGTAGTCCGAGACCATTTGCAACTGCTTACACCCCTCGTCAGCCGTCTTCGCGAGACAGGTAATGTCGTCTGCAAAGGCTAATGCCGAGAGGTCGTATCCTTGGACTTTGATGCCTTCGGTGGTTTGTAGCCGTTCGAGTAAAGGCTCGATGGCGAGGTTGAAGATCAGAGGAGACAGCGGGTCGCCCTGCTTAACTCCCCTTTTCAACCCAATCTCGATGTTCCCATCTCTAGCCTTGACCACCGTAAAGCCGTCGCGATACATTTCGTCGATCATCGCAGCTACAACGCTCGGAACTCCTTTTCTCTCCAAGCTCTTGGCGATTACCGAGTGCGGGAGGGTATCGAATGCCTTACAGACATCCAAGATGGAAAGCACACCTCCCTGCTTCTTTGCGTTCGACATGGCTGTACTGAGCAATTGAATGTTCGAGTAACAGCCATTCTCCTCGGTAAACCCCTTCTGACGCTCGCACTGTTCGACGGCGCCCCTCAGCGCCGATCAAGTAGGCTGGAATACACCCTACTGATCATCGAACTGATTGTGATGGGACGCCAGTTGCGAACGTCGTCTGGGTCCTTTCCCGCTTTCGGGGGGTCCTTTCCCGCTTTCGGGATCGGAGTTGTATGGTTCTCCCTCCATGCCGTTGGGTAGTGACCCGTTAGCCGAAGGGAGTTGTACAGCTTGGAGAGCGCTGTGCAGAGTGGAGTTCCCCTAAGATCAGCCTTCGTCAGTTTGTCAGGACCCGCTGCAGAGTCGGTCTTAATCTTAGCGATCTTCTGCTTGACCTCCTCTGGGGTGACCGGGCGCAGGATAGCCGATACGGGTACCGGTTCTCCCGAGCGTTCGAAACCGGCGTGAGCAGGGCCCGTCTTCCCCCATAGCTCCGTGTACAGGGCTTGCCGGGGAGGCCGCGTGGAGGCGCCCGCCCCGAGCCGTTACCCGACTCGGCCCACCGCAGCGACTGCCTTTCGGCTGTCATGCGACTTGCACCACACGAGAGTCGAACGGAGCGCAAGGTTGTTGAGACGGTATTCTCCTCCATTCCCTCGATGCAGGGGCCGCTCCCCCCCTGGCGCTCTTGGTACCGGTATGGGCTTGCCATCCATCCGATCGAACAATGCAGGCGGGATGGAATGGCTTTGTAGAGGTTTTTACTTATACGAAACTAAATAACTAGAATATTTTTAAACAACACACACATAGAACAGCTGCTAATTTTCTCTTTAGTCGTCTACTCTCTTTGGTCGTCTACAACGTCTAACATCTTATTCTACCTAAGACAATTCTGTTTCAGCGTCGTAGTGGATAAAACGATCCATGATCATAATTGAATGACGGAAAACTGTTAGTGAAATCGTCATCCAATCACCCTTCTTTTTGATGCCCATTTTCTGAAGCTGCCGACATGTCTCCGCTGGGAGCGCCCCTCTAGAACCCACCACTATTGGGGCTACCTCTACTTTCGTTCTGTTGAATATTTCGCTCACAACCGAGCGGAGCACGTTCCCTGGTGAAATAGCCTGGGCTCATCAAGAATCTGATATTCTTTTGTCACTTTATTCTTTATAAAGTTTTTAATGTCGTCGTGGCGCTTGATTTGCCGGGTTTTTGTATTCACGCACTGGCCCAGGATATGCGGGAGGTTCTCGAATTCGGCGCTGCATTTGCGGCACTCGCTGGAGATGGTGTTGCGCTTTAGCGGGTCGCGCCTTAGAGCCATCCTCGTCCCCGCAGTATCCGTGCGTAGCTTGATCGCCTTTGCGACAAGCGATGGCTTGAGGACCGTCGTCCTTTTCAGCCATTCATTGGCCACAGGGTCGCCGGCGAATTCCTCGAGGCCCTGGCCTTGCACGATGTGATTCTTCCATTCTCTTATGTAGTTCTTTTTTATTCTGCTCTTGTGTTTATCAACATCGTTTAGTGTTAAGGGCCAATGGAGGCGCAGTAATTTGGCGTACCTCTGTAGGTCGAGCTGATTCCTTTCGGTAGCCATGACTGCCCTCGTGATTGGGTCCTCCGAGTTTTCTGCTTTTAGTCCGTTCCTCAGTGCTGCGATGAGTACGAGCTGTTCAATTTCGGGAAGACCGAATCCGCCATCTCTCTTGGGTGCGTGTATAAACTCGTTACACACGCAGTGCGGAATATGCAAAATTAGTCTACACTCCTTCCTCACCAACGAGTCGACAGATCTTAATGTCGTTACGGCTGGGGGCTTAAGTATCAGGCCGTATATGAATTTTGGAAGGAGGTAAGTCCGCAGTAGCTCGATTTTTTGGAGCGGCTTCAAAGCAAGAGTCTTTGTTTTTTTTATGAGATCGTGTAGCTTCTCCAGCTCGAAGTCTGACACGATCTTCTGGTACGGTTTTATACTGGCACCCAAGTAGCGGAAGGAGTCGTCAGCTCCGACGAAATTGATGGATTGTCCGTCTACTTTGATCCGTGGATCTCGGGTGAAGAACGACTTTGATATAGTGTAGATCTCAAAGGCCGAGCATTTGTCTATGGATAGCCGCATTCCAAGCCTCTTTAGGTATTCGTTTGTAAGCTGAAATTGCTTATGGGCCGATACTCGATCTCTGGCTAGGAGAACGATATCGTCGGCGAAGCTCAGCACCGAAACTTCGTTATTCTCGTCGATCTTGATACCCCTTGTTGTTGTTTGAATCTCAGCTAAAAGCGGTTCGACACATAAATTGAACACTAAGGGCGACAGGGGTTCCCCTTGTTTGACTCCCCTTTGGAGTTCAATTTCTACGTCTCCGCCATCTGCTTTGATGGTCGTGGTGCAGTGTTGGAACATGCAGGAGACATAGTCCGTAATTCTTGGGGGGATTCCTTTTCGCCTTAGTGCCTTCCCGATTGCAGCGTGCGGGATTGTGTCGAACGCTTTTTCGAGGTCTGTCACGCCGAATATTCCGCCCCTCGTTTTGGCGATTCGGATGGCCGCATTGAGGCTTACTGTGTTTATATGACACACGTTTTCACTAGTAAATCCTTTTTGCCTCGCGTTCTGGTTAATGTTTTGCCTTAACCTCCTATCCAGCATGCTGGAGTAGGCCCTGCTGATGATCGAGCTGATGTTAATTGGCCGCCAGTTCCGCACATCCGCCTTATTCTTACCCACTTTCGAAATAAGGGTAGTACGGTTGGCTTTCCATGCTCTTGGAAAATGGTACTTCAACATCAGCAGGTTAAAGAACTTAGCCAGAATCGCGTATGCGTCCTTGCGGCATAGATGGGCCCTCTTTACTCAATCTAACTCGGCCGCCACATCGGACGCCTGCGGCTTATTTTGTCTTTTATTTCCTCAGCCTTAACTGGCCTGAGGATGCTGCTTGTAAGAATTGGCGGCTCCAAAGCAGCGCCAAATTCTATATCTGTAGGCCGTTTTTGGCCCCATAGGTCCTTGTACAGGCTTTCCACCGCTTCCTTCGCAGGTGGATAACTCTTTTTTAGTAGGGAGAAATCGTTCTCCACTACCAACTCCGCCAGTTTTCTGGGATTCTCGTTATAGAGTTCCTGGCAACGGGAGAAGAAATGTGCCCGGAGCTGTGCTCTTGTTGGGGGGTGTGTGTTCTTCCCCTTGCGCTTAGCTGGTCTGCGCTTACGGCTATTTTTCTCTCCCGCGCCTTCTGTTCCAATAAGAACCCTTACTATATCGTCATACAGTTTATCAAGGTGCTCCCCGGTACACTCCTGATAGGCTGCGTGATTTAGCGCTTGTATGATGTTGTTCCATTTTGGATCAATCGCTATGTCCTCCCCGATAGCTGCCTTCAGAGCTGCCTGGCAAGCTAGCGTGGTACTTGTATCGGGTTCCACGCTTACGGTGGAGTTTCCCATCTCCGTGACGCTGCTGGAGTCGGAAGTCACCTCTTCCGCGGTTTCTCCAAGAGCATCTTCCACTTCTCTTATCGCTATTCCTCTGTCTATTTCTCTTTCTATATCCACATCTACTTCTGTGTGCGTTATGTTCTCGCCTCCGGCATCACTCGTGCTGGGTTCGAGTGAGACACCGTCTTCTGATGCGTCGACGAACACATCGCTGCTGTCCGAGCTTCTCGCTTGTTCTTCCGGCGGGTCCTCTCCCTCACTGCCCTGCTCCTCGCCCTCGGAGGAGCTAGACGAATCAGGGATTCGTCTACGTAAGTTACTGATCTGTTTAGTGGACAAGTGAGGGAAGTGTTCCTCGCGGATTCGCTTATTGATGTTCCTGTCATTTCTGTAGCGTCTCTTGAGTCTCTTGAGCTCTGCGAATTCGGCTTCGGACATCAGCGAGGGCTGTTGCCCCCCTCTTCTTCCTGCAGGCCGCGCACCTGCCTGCTCCGCCCTCTTGGCGTTTCGAATAGCGCGGTGCCTCAAGCGCTCGTGTTGCGAGAGTCCCGACAGAGTGTTAAATGAGGACCCGCACTCATCACACTTGAAGGGTAGTTCTGGCTCTACGATCGCTTCCCCTTTACAATGGATACCGTGTATCCTTAGCCCGTTTGCCGTGTTGTAGGCTTTCTTATTATCGCATACACTACATTTCCAGATGATGGTTAGCGTTGCGTGCTCTGCTGTGCAGTGCGCTTCGAGCTCTTTTGCGCCCAAAAAGGTCATGCGCATCTCTAGATCACGCTGGCAAAGCGGGCAGTCGATCTGGTCACGAGCAGTGGTAGCAATTGTAATTGTTTCGTGAGTCCAGATCGCCGTTTCCTCTGGCAAACTCGCTACCCTTTCATTGCGGGGAGGCTGTTGGTTCCGTCCCCGCTCGGATCTTAGGGCACTCGCGGCAGCCCTACTCCGGCCCCCTAGCAAATTCGGGAACTTGTCCCCCGACGACGTCGCTCGGGTGCGGTTGAGTCCGCATTGCATGCAATGCGGGCTCCGACGCCGCCGGTTCCGAGGCTAAACGTTGGCTTCTTCTTCTCATTAATTCCCCAATCTCCTTAGTACATCGACTGTTTGTGGTCCACCATAGGTGGACACGGATAAGACGCTTGGTCTTATAATACGAGCACGGTCGCCGAGGCTTCGTGCGACGCCGTGCGGTTATTAGCCCTATTCTTTACGGGAAAAACTCCCGTTTCCATGCGGTGGACCCGCGCTTTGGATGGTGTTTGGGGTGGTAGGCTTGCCAACCCCGTGCGCTAAGCGTTTTTGTTTGAAAGCAATTGTCGGGCGTGACCTCGACATGATGTTAAAGTGCACTTCCTGCAGAATTTCATGGACTTGGACAAAGCTGGAATTTCTTCCAAGTCCATACGCATTGCTTTTGCGCTGATGGAATAATTGCAAGTCCATACGCATTGCTTGCCCTCGATGATCTTAATAAATGCGTAAGAGATTGTCCATGGTTGCACTCGTTTGACATTGATTCTCTCAAAAACTTTAACTAAATCATATCTTGAAAGTTTAGAGAGTACACCATGATGGTTAACCCCTGGATCGGTGACGGATTCCCACGACAATCTCGTGCGCATAGGTTGCGCAACGGACGTTGAACACAAGTTCATACGCATTGCTTTGCGCAGGAAATTTACAAGTCCATACGCATTGCTTTTGCGCATAAACCCTGTTCAACAAGCATATGGACTGCATATGCATATTCTACAAGAACTATACGCATTGCTTTCAAACTTTACCTCTATATGAGAGGTGTTGCTGAGAAGGTAAAAACGCTTAAGAAAAATCCTTAACAGCAAGATGTTAGGAAGCAGACAAGCTCCTGCTTCCTTTAAGTTTGGCTCCCAAACTTGGCTCGAGTCCGATCGCTGGAAGACTTTCTTCCGCGGGATGCTGTGTTGATACCGGCACGCTTCGTGGAAGATTTCTCCTAGGCTCTTGGCCGTTTCGTCTAGCTCTCTGCTTGACTGTCGGTCCCAATCGAGGGTCGGCAACTTTTCAAGCACGCGATTCTCAAACCCAGCCCACTTCGCCTTTCGGATGTTATAGCGCGGTTCGCGAACTAGCGCGCACGTTTCTGAAGAGCCTAGAGAAAAGTCGATTACTCGATGATCACTGTTCGTCCAGCCTACTCTGACTCTCCAGTCACGAATGTGGCCAGCGAGCGAGGGAGAGACTAGGGTGGCGTCGACTTTGCTCTCGCCATTTGCCGTTGAGAAGGTAAACGGCTGGCCGAGCTCGTTGGCGACAACCCAGCCGCTCTCAGCGAGGAAGTCCTCGAAGTCCGAGCCCTTCTGGCAAGTGGATGCCGAGCCCCACCGAGGGGACTTGGCATTCACATCGAGTCCTACGATTACTTTGGACGTTTGCAATTCATTTCGTATTCGCTTCAGCTGATCTATTAATCTTGCCAAGGGCAAGGATGGCTGGCAATACATAGAGACGAGATAGAAAGATCCTGCGACTGTGCCGACATGGGCACAGACACAATGGGAAGTGCTGAGATGTCTCAGTACCATGGCGCCGATGTCCGGAGCTAACACGGCTATGCACGCCCAGGGGATTCCCCCCGGGGCCTCACCTGT
>JAPYZP010007674.1:0-12310 GCA_030522985.1 Torymus sinensis
ATCAGCCGAGCCGAAGGACGGCTTCAGGTGCTGGCAGTGCCCGCGCGTCTACAAGCGCGAGTACGACATGCGCCGGCACGCGAAGCACGAGTGCGGCCAACGGGGCAGACTCAAGTGCCCCTACTGCTCGTATCGCAACCATCGCAAGACCAATCTGGACGGCCACATGAGGCGGAGGCACGGCGGTGGCGGTGACGAGATCAGCGCAGCCGATTCCCAGCCGAGGAGGAGGACCAAGCGCACCAGGGACAGCGCCGGACAGATTTAAGACGCGGAATTTTGAAGCGTTGACTGGGAGGAGATGCATGCATTGCGAGAGTATTATTAGTTGCGTTGTAAGATGGGCTAATTGCTTGAGGGGAACCAAAGATCTTTTCTTTTTTTTTTTGCTGTATTTATCGTAGCCATTAAAGTGGCTGCAATATGTTTTATTTAAAAAGAAGTATGTTTAACTGATGTAACAAATCATGTAGTGTGTTATAATATTTATATGATATTATTTGATTTCAGATAATCTACGGTATGTTAGTTGTAATTTTGTATATAAGTAACTGTAAGCAGTATTATCGATTCAAAGCACGGTGTGAAAATTTATCATTAGTTGATATGTATAAACCAATAATGTAGAGGTCGCAAAGCAACATATCAAAGACATAGACAGAGAGAGTACCAAAAATTTATCGATGAAAGAATAAAATCCTGTTTTTTTATCTCATACGACTTTTACTTAATATTCCTGTATATCTTATACCACGGTGTGATTTTCTTTTTATTTTGTATAATTTTATTTTAAATTTTAACATCGGAAACTTACGCAAGCCGCTGAAACACCAACAGCGCATCCAAGCCAAAGCTAACCGCAAGTAAGAATTACCGCTCTGACTGAAAATCCTCGCTTTCTCCACACAGCTCCGCTAACCGTCGAACTTTTGTCTTTGCTCTTTCAGTCTGGCCAGCCGTCAAGTCGGAGCCCCTCGACGAGTCCGACCTCGAGATACTGCCCGTCATCTCCAGTACTATCGGCCACTACGACGAGGACACGCCGTTGTCGCCGCCAGCAGCCACCGACCACGAGCAGCAATGCTCCGACGACGGCAAGCAGTTCCGCTGCGACACTTGCGCTCGCACCTTCAGCGTCTACACCAGTCTGTATCGTCACACGCGCTACGAGTGCAACCAGCAGCCGCGATTCGGCTGTCCGTACTGCGACTACCGCACCAAGCAGACGACCAGCGTTTACCAGCACGTCAGGCGCATGCATCCCGGCTGCGACGCCGCCTGCATCGACGTCGTCAGAGGCAAGGCGGTCAAGAGGAGGTTCAATAAGAGCGCCAGCTTCTCGTTCAGACCGAGAAAGATGTGATGGAGTTGTTCGAAGGCGTCGTGGGTTTTGCAATTTTGAAGGACGCTCGGAGACCGTTGCAGGCAGTTGTTAGGATCTTTTTTTTTGTTTACTCCGAAGACTGACTATACTTTATTTATCCGTGTGTTGAATATTGTGTGGCATATATATTACTTATATAGTCATTAAATTAACTGTTTGTAGATGAAATTTATCTATCTATATACACAGATCTTTTAGTTCCTTTTTTTTTACATTGAATCTAGGTTATTTAGTAAACCTATGTTATTTATATTAAGCCGTTTCTATATGTATTTTTAAGACATTATAACAACTTTTTTTCAATTTCGAACCAAGTTTCTTGACTTGAATTGAATTGAACTTTGTGTAGACTTATCATTACGCTAATAAAAAAGTGCAATATTTGAATAAAAGAGTTTCTCACCAATCCCCCTTACAAATATCCCACCTCAAGTCTCTTCTTCGTCAGCTCGCACATTCCACACTCGTCAGTATATTATACCACACTATACGCTCTCATCACGCACTCTTCACCTCTCTCTTTTTCTCTCTAACCTTCGACCTCTCTCGCTTCTTTTCCAGTCTACTTCGAGCTCCTAGGCCCTGATTGGATCGAGCCCGAGGCGCTGACGATGAGCAAGGACTCGAGGTCCCGCCACGGTCGGTATCCTTGTCCGCGCTGCGGCAAGTGCTACACGACGAAGAGCGCGGTGACGGCCCACCACAGGCACGACTGTGGCAAGCCGCCGCGCTTCGAGTGCCCCTACTGCGGCAAGCTCAGCAAGAAGAAGTTCAACGTGCAGGATCACATCAGGCACATACATCCGGCGAGACCCGTTTTCTGTAACACGCTCTTCTAAGCCTTCCTTTTCTTTTGTTTTTGTGATAGATGTTGAATCGAACGGAGTGGTTGGGGTTCGAGAACTATAATTCAGAGACGCTGGTACTTTTTGTACGCGAACAGGGTTGTGGGGTTGTGTTTTTTTTTGTTATTTTGTTGTCCTAGAAAAGTTTATTTTGAGGAATTAAGTATTAAACTCCCCTGTGCACTATCATGAGATGTCTCGTTGTAATAGCATCAGATACCAGTTAGGAAAACTATAGTGCACGGGGGGTTAAAGCAACCAGCTCAAGCAAGGTTCTTTTCAAAGATTATATGTGATTACAAGATTGTTAGTTAGGATTGTTTTTTTTTCTGTTTGTTAGGAAAATGGAGTATTATTGAGAAGTTTTTTAAATCTACACATGTACTTACGCACATTTCATTGCGAAAGCAAAACTATAGATAAATAATAAGCAATAGCGTTGATATTTTGTTGCTCAATTTCGGCGATAGTGACTGCTTCAAACTATCGTTTACATTTCGAATAATCAAAAATGATATCTAAATATCATCTAAAAATAAATATCTACATCTTATTTTGGATGTACGCTTTAAAAGTATTTTTGAACGGACTTGTAAATATTTAAGAAAAGTATTGTAAATACAGGTCCTATTTATATACGCTTCAAAGCTATAAAACGCTGTGACTACGAGACTAGAATTTACTAACTATAAGTCTTCGACGAAAATTTAGTCTTAAGTAACAAAAGTATTTGTAAAATTTCGCAATCGATTAATCGAGAGTGGGATGAAAAGCGCAGCGATCGTGCTATTATAAACCAAATATCAAAATAAGTTTGATTGTAAGTATTTTTGCTAAGACTTTATGATGCGCTGATTATTACGCAGATTACGCTGTAATACCTTGTCAATAAAAGTATAATTTAAATCGTTGCTAAATAAAATGCTTGTACATTCACATCACGATCCCACACTATCCTTATTCGCATCTCTTGAAATGTCTTCATTTCGCTTTATGTTGGTCGCAAATATCTCCACCGACGACCAGCTGCGGGGCAAGTACACTCGACTATACCTAAGAAACCGTCACACTAAAGTAGCCTCGTATGTATCATTCCCGTGCTTCCGAACGCATGTGAACACACTGTCAACCGAACTCGTCGTGCTTCGACCTATATACATCCCGACTCTTCTGCCTTCCACTAACACTCTGTCGTTTTTTCTGTTCCAGACGACGAGATACTGCGCGCACTGCAGTTGGTCCGCGTCAGCCGGCCGCTGATCAACTGCTACCAGGACGAGGATTATCCTTGCACCGCCAATGGCAAGGCTCACCGTGCCAACGGCTGCAAGCGTCGTGAGACGATACCCGGCCGGCTTCTCTACAGACGTCGCCGAACGTCGAGCTACAAGTGCCCCTACTGCAGACTGCACCAGAAGCAGGCGAAGAGCATCTACCGTCACATCGAGACGGTGCACCCGAATGAATGCGTCAGGGCTGTCGTTATCAGGCTGTGAATATTGGGGGGGTTCATATTAAGGCTGTGTATGTGTATTTGCGAGCACGTGTGAATGAATAATGGAGTGGCTTTTGAAGTTGCTGTGATACGTGATACTTTGTGTGGTACGTACCTGATTAGATGTGTACTTTTTTCAAGTTCACCGTGCAGGATCAACAAGAATTGTCGCGACAATAGTCGGGCGGTTAAGATATAATTAATAGGAGTGTTTGACTATAAGAAATATGATATTCTAGTCACTTTGTTGTGATAACTTATTATTAAATTTTTTAGTCGATTGGTTTTCCTCTGCTGAATCCTTGAGTATTATGTGTGCAATTATAGGTAGGAAAAAATGATTTACTTATTAATTTAGCATAAGAACATAATTCTAGCTTACGAAAACGTTTTTTATTTTAGATATATTTTTTTAATTTTAAAGCTTCAATAAACGTGCCTCTACTTAGCTGCTTCATTTTCTAGCAGTTTAATTATAGGAGCATATTACTGATACGTTGCGATATATTTACTAGTTGGTGATGTGTTTATAAAAGATGAAAACACTTTAAAATTTTAAAAATGAATCTCTTTAGAGGTGCGTTTTATTGCCTTGATTGTCGCTAACAATATCGCCATTATCATGATGTCAACTTCTATTATTTACCCAATGTATGTTAAAGCTCGGATATATATTGATGAATACAATGCGCTAAACTAAGCATAGTACATTTAAGTGCAATGAATTTATATAGAAAAAAAAACATAATTAACTGGGAACATTTCGCTATGGCATAATATAGATCGATCTATTGTAAAAGAATGTTGAATTTAAAGTTACAAGAGAGAAAGAAAAAAAAATTAATATATACTATGAAGAAAAATATTTCTAATATACCGTTTCTATTTAAAATTATTAAAAATTTACAAAACTTTATTAAAGTAAAATAATCGAGTGATACCAAGCGAGTAATCGCAGCTAGTCAATCTATTGAGAGACTTGAACCACTACACCTTATAATAACCGTTTGTAACGTTTACCATATATCTAAACCGCTGTTACCATTATGCGATGAAAAGATACTATATACCTTGTTTATGAGAATCTGTATAAACCATCCATTCCAATGAACATCTATCTCTGCCAATAAACTCTTGCGCCTCCTGAAAAAGAACTAATCAACATCTTTAACGCCCTCTAAGACACATACATATACACGTGCACAGTTAACACCTCGCATTTTTATCTCTTCTATCCGTTCAACCCTTCGTGTTCAGTCGTTCCCCGTCTCCCGCGCACACCTGCCACTAACTCACTCTCTCTGTCTTTATGATTCTCGACACAGCCGACGAGGTGACCATCATCAAAGGTCCTGACTCCTCGCTGCCATCGCTCAAGATTCAGAAGATCATCCAGCTCTTTCAGCATCCGCTGCCCCGTCCGATCCAACCCCAGCAGATTCAGCGTATTCAGCGACTACCCACTCGGGGCAGACCTCGGGGCAGCTATTCCCGGGTCTCGAGTGGCAAGTGCCTCGGTGGCGAGCGGCATGAGGTCGTCGAGATCAAGCTCTACGGCTGTCCCTACTGCGCGTACACCTCCAAGTACGCGCACAGCGTCTACGCACACGTGAGAAAGCAGCACGAAGGCCGCGATGTCTACTGCATCGATTATCCGATGTAGAGGGACGGTGGGAGGGTTATGTTTTTTTCATTCTCGTCGAACTGTGATTTTGTCGTAATAAGTTTGTGATAATTCGCGATCGAGGATTGTTGGGAGAAATACTTACGTTATGCTTTGGATCTTTCTGTTTTTTGAGTGCTTTCTAAACAATCATTTTGGGATTTCGGACTGTGATGTTGATCGGACATTTCTTAACCGAGTGACTTCGATCTATGTGAGATTTAAGTATAATTGATAAGTATAAGTGAGTTAACTCTATATAGATCTGTTGGCATTTTTTCATTGAGAATCTCTATTGTTCGTAATGTTATGTGATCTATTAATAACGGGTATGACATGCAACATGTATCTAATACAGTATTTACCATGTAAAATTTATCTAATAAATCGGTGATTCCCATCAGTTCACACTAATGATTGATATAACCCGTCATTAACATTAATTGTATCCCCCCATCGAGTAACATTTTGTTTTCCCAACAAGTTATTACTCAGCACCCGGATTCTTCAATTAATTTTACCAATTTCAGTGCTGCCCAAAGACCTCCAAGAAGACTGGGTACGATGCAAAATAAGACATTTCCCATCGCGAAATCGTTTTACCCCGCCCCCAAAGCATGATTCAGCCCCTGATTATCATCCACCTGGACTAACCGCCCATCTCTCGTCTTCTTTCTCTGACGTAGATCCACTCGACAACAGCGCCAGCAGCAGCAGCAGCAACAGCAACGTCCAGCAGCAGCGAGCCGACTGGCAGAAGGAAGTGGAGCGTCGGGCGGCGCGGAAGCTCATCGAGGCGTGTTACAATCCGACCACCGGCAAGTTCCACTGTCCCAAGTGCCGGGGCGAGCGTTCGTTCTCGCAAAGCTACTCCATGTACAGGCACTACAAGTACGAGTGCGTGGACGCGCCGCCGCGCTACGAGTGCCCTTACTGCGGCCACATGAGCAAGTGGACGCACGCGATTTACAACCACGTGAGGGTGAAGCATCCGGGGCAGACCGTTGGGGTTACCAAGAGGTATTGAGGGGGATACGTGCAATGTTTTGTACAGTATTTGAGATTAAGTCGATAGTCATTCTCTTTATTATTTTTTTATTTCTCATTTGGATAGGTATAGTGTCTGTGGTTAGGGATGAAAGACTGATCTTGTGGGACGAGTGCGTGGATGTTACATTTATCCATGACATGTTGTTTTTGTTTTATTCTATAGTAGACTGGTGCTACTACTGGCGTAAATCTCGTATCATTTCTATCATGTGTACTGAAGAGGTGTGCTTGAATATTTGCTATGTGAGAAGAGAGTATATGCAATTGTTATACAACGTAATAGTGTGGAAATAACTGCCATAATCATAATTATTTATTCCACAAACCGAAATATTCGCAATGTACCTTATTTTTTACGTGCGACAACCGCAAAAGAAAAATAAATATTATTTTATTTATAAAAATGTTGATTATTGTCTGAACCCCAGTGCACCATTAATAACACGCTATAAAGAAATTTTATTATACATTTATTTGTTTATATTTGCAGGTAACGTAAGTTGTCGTTTACCACTGTAGACATCGGTACCTTTTCCTGTAAGTTACATCAGAATCGATGAATGCATGATAAAAACATTTTCATGTATATACATCATACAATTTACACTATAGTAAATCCTTAGTCATCATAACCACCGTGACCATTTTTTCATTGGCTTCCGATTATTTTTTCATTCTATCGTACATCTCCATCCACTATAGCCCATTGTTTCACCACCATCTCTATCGCTACGATCGTAACTAACCATCCAAAGCCATCAATACCGTGTCTAGTCACCGTCCTCAGCTGATTCACCGACTAATCTCACTCTTGACCATTTTCTGTCCAGCACTGCCTACGTACGCACCACCAGATTATCATCAACACATTCGTCAACAACAGCAGCCACAGCAGCAGCAGCAGCCGCAACAGATGCAGTACGACTGCTCGGTATGTGGCCGTGCCTTCACCAATTCGCGCGCCCTTAGCTTCCATGTCCGGGCCCACGAGACACCTGGAGGCCGACAGGAGCAGCACGTGCCCTTCGCCGTTGCCACTCTGAGCAGCGGTGACGGGACCCAGGAGCATAAGTACAGGTGCAATTACTGCAGCTACTCGTCCAAATATACTTCCAACATGTACAAGCACGTGCGCAGGATACACAAGCAGCAGGGCACCAGGGTTCAGAATGTCTTCTTTTAAGCGAAGGGGGTGAGAGAATAGCGTGCGTGGGAGTGAAAATGTGCGTCTTGTGTAGAGTTGAGAACATTTTCTGCTGCGAAAGCGGAGGAAACTGTAGGTAACTGTATGAAGACGTACATTTTTGGTGAATTTTGTAACTTTTTATTTAACTCAAGTATCAAATTCCAATAGCGTCATCGCAAGAAGATATTTATATTTTTATGTTATTTTATTCAAAGGTTTTATATATTTATATGTAAGCCTATGTTATTTAAATGTATATGTATCGAAAGCGAGGTTTTGTAATAAGTGCCTGAGTCATTATCGTGTTAACAATACTGTTTATTTATACAAATAAATGAAAAAATAAATAAAGAAATAAATAAACGATAACACAATCTTAAAACGTCAAGAGCCTCTATTCACTCACTACTACCAGCCACTTCCTAGACTCCGTCGTTCGTTCAGACCAGACCATAATAGTCGAGCTCACATTATCAGCACACTTCTTCTGGTAAGCTGTTTACCCACTTCTTCCTACTTACGACGTTTTCTGAAAGTCTCTCGATTCTTACTCTTCGCTTCATTCCCGTTGCACTCTTTGCCCACCTCTTCATCCACCTGCCTCGCGCTCTCGAACTAACCACGACATTTGTCCTCGCTGTTCGCAGGTTACTACCAGTCGCCGCCAACGTACCGTACGAGCTTCCTCAACGTACTCGAGCCGCCGCAGCAGGTCGCGAGTGTCAAGCCCATGGCCTACCACTGCCCGAACTGCAACGCTGGCTACTCTTACAAGAAGACTCTGGAGACCCACATGAAGTATGGCTGCGGCACGGAGCCGCGCTCCAAGAGCCGTCCGTCAAGCGTGACACGCCCGCGTTATAACTAATGAAGTATTATAATCTATTTTTTTTCTGATTTTTTTTTTCTATTCGACGTCATCGTCCGATAAAGACTAATGTACGCTGTGTTTGCTTCTTTTTTAACGATACACTTGTATTTTGTATTCATAGTTATGTGACACGTCATAAAAATGAAAATTATAAAATGAAAATATGTTTGAAAATCACTGGTTTGTCATTGTTATTTGAATAATCAGCCCTCTCAACAGCCTCTATTCACTCACTACTACCAGCCACTTCCTAGACTTCGTCGCTCGTTCAGACCAGACCATAATCGTCGAACTCACAATATCAACACACCTCTTCTGGTAAGCTATACTTACTTCCACCTACTTATACGACGTTTTCTGAAAGTTTCTCGATTGTTACTCTTCGCTTCACTCCCGCTGCATTCTTCGCCCACCTTTTCATCCACCTGCGCGCGCCTATCTTGCACTCTCGAACTAACCACGGCATCTATCCTCCCTGTTCGCAGATCGCTACCAGTCCTCCTCGACGTACCGCACGAGCTTCCTCAACGTCCTCGACTCACCGCAGATCCCGGGTGACGACGAGGGCGCCACGACGTGGCCGGGTGGCAAGCCCATGATCTACCACTGCCCGCGCTGCAACGCTGGCTACACGTACAAGAAAACTCTGATGACCCACATGAAGTACGACTGTGGCAAGGAGCCGCGCTTCAAGTGCCCCTACTGCGGAAAGCGCGACAAGTGCTCGTCCAATATCTACAAGCACGTGCGCATGAAGCACGACGGGCTGCCCGTTCAGGTGCACAAGAACTGATGAGGCCGGAAGATGAAGAAGAAGCGAGGCGATTGGTGCCTGTTAGGTCGTCTCTGGAGGGCTTTTTCGGATTGTTATTGGTTGCCTCTTTTCTGTTTAAGATGGTTTTTGCGATTGGTTGATTTGAAGGGTTTGCAGAATAGTTAATTTAATAGTCTTCCAGTTATAGCGCTATAGTTGGTTGAGACTTTTTAGTTTTTTTTTTTTAGTTCTGTATTGTGCCAAACGCGTGCACGTGTGTCTATTTTAGGATGCTTCAAGTTAGCGATTTTTTGTTGCAAATAATGTTTTTTTTTTTTACATAACCGTAAATATGACTCTTTTAATACAAATGTAAGATATCAAACCCAAAGAAATGAAGACATTTTATGAATTTCGTGTAACGAGGAACATGTTTTTGTTTAAATGTGATTTTCTGCATTTTGAAACTCAATGCGTTATTAATTATGCAAACGACTGAAAATTTTGTTATGTAATCGAGATCTTTTAATTGATTAGCGATTTATTCATTTGGAATATTCTAATGTAATATTTATTTTATTTTATTTCTTTTTTATTTGTTTAGCATAGGGCAATAAAGTAGGCATAAGTTTTTAGGATTTATTTGTAAGCACGCTCTTGGTAGGAATGGAAGATACACAACCATTGTACAAAGTGTAAATATGCGATGCGATATGTAAATTTAAAACTTTTTCGAGATTCTAGAAGTGAGAACCAATATGCTTCATTGTTTTTAAAAAATAAACGAACAAAGTTCCTACAGTACATCAAAAGAAACTTTATCTTGGTGATACTCCACGAACAAATTATGCTAAAATAACAAGAACACACTAAAAATCAACTGCGATTGTACAGGCTACAAATATGAAATAAACCATTATCTCCGTACTCTCTAGTTCTTCATATCAACTTCCCTCCAATCCCGCCCACACCATCATAACAACATCGCTTCAATTCAACGCGCGCGCTCTCTTTCTCTCTCTATCTCCCACCTCCACACCGTAACACAGTCCACCAACTAACCAACTCTCTCGCTTCTTGCAGATGCAGATCCGCTGAGTCTGGAGCCGCCGATTACATCCCAGCAGCAGCCGCCGCAACAACGGGCGAGCTCTCGCTACTTCTGCCACACCTGCGCGATCGGCTTCAGTCGATACTACGATCTGAACCGGCACCGCTGCACCCCGCAACCGCCGCGTTACGGCTGCTCTTACTGCAGCAAACGCGACAAGTCCTCGTCCAACATTTACAGGCACATACGCAGATGGCATCCGTGCTTGCCCGTCAAAGTAACCAAGATGTTTTGACGCTGAGGAGCGCGCGAATGAGATGTTGACTTTCGTAACATCATTACGTTGCGGCTGACAATAGATTAGGACAGTCTGTTTGGTGGGACGATTCCTCTGTGTCGGCGAGCGTATTTATAGCTAAGATTTTGTCCAGGATCAGGTGTAACGGAGATTTGGAAGAGCGGGAAAAAAAGTCCCACCAGCCGGACTTTTTATCGCAACCTTTCTAGACTTTACTCGGAGTTCCTTTCAACGAGATATATGAGACTTAAAGAGTTTTAATTGTTTTGTGTCCAAAACGTTTATTGTATTTATTATGAGCAGTGATGTAAACATACGTAATAAAAGGAACGATATTTATTACTTTTTAAAAAGTTACCAATTCATTTATCTTTTTTTTTTGTACAAGCTGTTCTTATTAGAATCCTGTCGATGTGTCCCCTCTACAAAGAAATCCACAAACACGCTCACGTAAACAAGCCCCAGGTACACCATACCCTCCAACAATCGTAGAACTCCAAGGGACAGCTAGTTCAATATACACCACACCACACTGTGCCCTATAGATATGTGTTGCTCCCTCTTATAGCAGCCGCGCTCTCTCTCTCTCACTCTCTCTTTATCCCTCTATCTCTCTAGTACATGCCCCGAGAAGCCCCCGCAAACCGCAGCAACAACAGCTGAAACTCACGAACTCGCAATTTTGCGCTTCTCTGTTTTCCAGGTAAAAGCTGGTCGTCGTCCTCGTCGTCGTCGTACTATGCCAAGGAGTCGGACACCGGTCGCCACGCCCCCTCCTACAGGATTCACCCGGACGAGCCCAAGGGCTACGAGTGTCTGCGCTGCTGCCGGCGTTTCAGCCAGAAAACGACCATCACCCGACATCTGCGCTACTTCTGCGGCAAGGGCCATCGGTACAAGTGTCCCTACTGCGACGCCCTGGCGTCATGCTCCTCGAATATCTACAGGCACGTGAGGTCGAGGCACGACGGCAAAGTGCCGCACGCGATCAAGCTGTTCACATCCGTCACTGACCGATAAATCGGGAGAGTGAGGGTGTAAAAGCTTAACCATGGACTGTTACTGGTGGGGGCGCGGATAGGTCATTTTTTTTTTGTATGGAATACGGAAAAAATGAGAGTAGGAATAATTGTTTGGTGACAATGTAATTGCATTTTCCGAAGAGCAGAAGTGTTATTTTGCTTTTCATAAAAGGTTGCTTCCTTTATATTTATTGTTACAATACATTCTTTTACTTCTTACCGACATTATGCATTCATTTCTGGGCGAATGAGAACCGTGATAAACGTTCAAGCGGTATATTCAAAGCGTAGCTATTAAAAAAAAGGCTAGAATTGACGAGGATGAATCAAAGTATTATTATAATAGTATATTATGAACCATGACCGCAAAATGTATTATTCTCGGCACCAAAGATCGCACTCAGGAGAATGATACATTTTGCGTTCGTGGTAGCATATAGTATTTTTTTGTCCGAAGGCCGCAAGGTGACGTTTCGCGGCCCGTGTAGAGGGCGCGAAATACTAAATGTATTTTGCGTCCTAGGCCTTACATTTAGTATTTCGCGGCCTCTATACGGGCCGCGAAAACTCATTTTGCGGCCTGAGGACAAAGAAGTAATTTTATTAAAAATATAAACATTTGACAGGTATTATACTTAATATTATGTATAATTTTTATCACAAACAAAGCACAATGACTGAATGCGTAAAA
>JAPYZP010007677.1:0-10585 GCA_030522985.1 Torymus sinensis
GGGGGAAGTGAAATTGAATCGGAAGGAAATGGTGTGTGTATCTTTTGAGATCGAAATCGAATAAAAATATATGAAATGTGGTATTAATTTCTTGCAGTAATTATATTTAAGTTCATATTGGTAAAGAAATATTGTTAATCTTATGAAGATAACATTATATTTGATTAAATTATAATATAATCGTGTGAATACTGATTGGTAAAAGAATTTTCGCTGTTTTTCTCCCACTTTTAAGTATTGTGATAAAGATGGCTAAGAAAACAGAAAACAATTATCGAAAATAATCTATTTCCAACATGGATCATGTGTAGATATTGATGATTGTTAATTTTTAAAAGGAAAATCTCAATTTCATGATTGCTAATGACGGAAAATCGGCCAAAACTGGACAGAAGGGTCTGACTGGACGGAAAAGTCCTCACATTTACGCAGTTTACATTATTGATAGAAGCGCTTTATTGACCATCACGCAAGCAGTTAAAAGTATATGCTCTTCATTTCATGCGACTATATAATATCATCATTGTCAAATTTAGAACCTATAATATAGTGCTTTACGGCAGGGAAAAGAGATTTCATTATACAAATTGGTATTCCCACATCGATATAGCAATAGAAACGCTCAGTATGCATTAAAATACATGTGGAAAACACATACATTAAAAATTTTAATGCATTTTCAATTATATCTTTGCGCAACTAGGTTATTGCGTTAACTTTCCGAATGTAATATAGGCACGATTGGATGCAATGTTGCATTACCAACCGATTAGATTAAAATATAATTAGTTTAAGCGTGCCAGTTACTGTGCCCTCACCAGTTACTGAATTTTTGCACGCATTCAAATGTCCATAGTAACTGAAACTTGTCGTCTGTTTAGGGCACACCTAATTACCAATTAACCTTTTCCGGCATATTATAACTTCCAGCCACGATATATCCTACCATACCAACACATTAATTATACTCCCTTCCAATTAAAACTTCACATATTATTACTCAAACTAAACTCCTTCCATTGATTAACACAAAGCTATAATGCGCGCAGAAATCTCATACACCTCTCGTTATTGAAAAAGCAAACTCAGCGTGCGGGTATGTCACGCGGTCTCCCGGCAAAAACAACGACCGTCGGGCGTTGTTAAATTCAGTTATTTCTAAAGTCAACTTCACGCGCGAAACTTTCTTTATTAGCTTAGGGCGTATATTATGCCGGCGACTTCCGCTCTTATATACTTATATATACGGTAACGCGCGAAACTTGAAAAGTAATGATTTCACCGAATGGTTAATGGTCTTATTTTGACTTGCCCCCCCCCCTCCCCCGCCGAACTAGGATATCTCCTCGAGCTACTGTGTGGAACAACCGGAGAAAAATCGCCTTAGAATGGATGAGTGCGCCCGTCGATATATAATTCAGTCTGACTAGTGCAGCGCGTTACTACTCGCAACGCGCCTCTCGACAGAGATAAATATCGCGGCGGTGCGCAAATCGTTTCTTTAAATTTCAATGTATAGACGCGAGCACAAACTTACACACACACGCGTGGATTTATCGACAACGTTAAAGAATGATGATCGCGTTCCATCTGTCTGTATGCGCAAACATACAGATATATCGTGTGATAGCGCGCGTCTCTCCTTTACACCGACAATCATACACGTCGTTTCTCGATAATAATCATCTACTTCGCGCGCAGCGCTTACACTTCGCGCAGACTGGCACTCCTGTTACGTTCAATAACGCAATTTCCCGGCGAGCGAAGAAAATTGATATCTCCTCTGTCTCTCTCTTACTCTCGCGAGCTAGCCTCTAATGAACTATTCAAGCAATCAATCTCTCGCTCTATCGCTCCATTCCACACGCCTCTCCCTCGCTCTTCCTACTCAGCCGTCTACTTCTTCTTTTTGCTACACGTCGAGAGAAACCGCGAATTACAAGCGGATCGAGCGAGCTACTGGCACTTTAAAAACTAACGTCCGCGCGCGCGCCGGAAAACCAAGTTGGAGTCGTAACGCGGTGAGTTATTTTTGAGAACCGCGCTCTCTGCCGTTCTCGCCGGGGCAAAAATGTTTTCGACAAATATTGCTCGAGCATCGATCCTTGTTATTTAACCGGATGTGTATCTTGGAATACCCGCGGAAAATTGGGATTTACCCCGCTGGATTGGGAAAGAATAGAACAACGTAGTGGTGGTGGTGGTGGTGATATTGCTTTTCGAGAAAAAGGATGTACGCGCGAGAGAGCACGAGAGCTTTTCCAGGGCGAATAATGTTTTTATTTCTCGCTGTTGTTCTTGTGAGTAACGGGGGCGCGCGCGCGAGATCAATGCAAGCGTTTACTTGAATTTTTCGAATTAGCTCGATAGATATATATATATACGTTTTTCTTTTCTAATAAAAGGGCTTTTTCGTTGAGAAAAATTTCTCGAGTAAAGGTTTTAATAGTTTTTTATGCTGAGGTAGTAGCTTGATGAAAAAACTGAAATGAAAAAGTAATATTTGCAAAATGAGCTCTTGAATTGTTATAGCGACTTGCCGAAGGAACAAAAAAAAAATTTTATTTTTGCAAAATTATACGAGTGCTATTAAAAAAATACTACGGGAAAATAATTTGCTCATTGAATCTCTAGAACAATGAGTGAATCGCTCGCTGCGCTTATTTAAATTTTTACTTGGTTTCTAGCTCTAGACTTCGTCCGCCATGCTAAGTTAATTTGTTTATCTTTTACCTTATTATCCAAAATTGCGTTACGATTCTCGACAAGAGTTTAAGAATGAATGTTTCATTGATTAAAACAGCTCATTTTGTATTTAACTGCTCGCCGGTCTCCTTGAATGAAACTTAATTTGCGCCATGTGTACTTTCGACGGAGGGTAGGGAGAGTAAGATGGGCTCCTTTAACGACGGTCCCGTATAGGCATTCTAAAAAACTTTCTACTCCAAATACGAAATTCTAGATTTTTAAGAGTTTCAGGTAAAAGAGATATATATTTTATATATGGAATAAATGATCTGTGAAAATTAACCATAGAAATATATAGCATCTTCAAATTTTACTTCAAGTTGAATATAAGATTAACTCGAAAATTACTTTTATAAGGTAAAAGCCGATATAAAAACTAGCACAATTCAAGGTTTTTTACGAAAAAAGCACAGTTTGCGTCCGCTTGCGAAAAAAGCACAGTTCGCGTCCGCTTACGAAAGAAAAAACACGACTCGCTGAGCTAGGACGAAAAAACGCACAACTCGCGAAGCTGGGACAAGAAAAAAGCACAACTCGATGCCCTCGGACGAAAAAAAGTACAACTCCCTGAGCTCGGATAAAAAAAAACACGGCTCCATAAGTACATACGAAAACGAGCACTATTTATTGCGTTATTATGAATAGTATATCTTACTAATGGCCAACATAAAAAATGCAAAGCTTCCTCTTTGAGGAAGCAATTGTTAAAATATTGAAAATCTCCATTATATTGATAGATGATTCTATCATATACAATATTACAATTACTTTAAATAATAACTAAGGCATAACTAAAGTGCATATCGAACTTAAGGCAGTTTATTAACTACGTAAGAATGTATAAAGATGACCACTACTCGCGAAATTCTTATAAATAGTACACATTTTAAGAATAGCAAAAATGACTATTGCAGACTGCTTAGCAGATTGCTTTCTCAAAGAGGATTCATACTTACATAATTTTATTTTATTCATTATTGCATCTTTAATAAAAGATGGATCTGAAGTTTGACACGTTGTAGTGTAATGGAAAAAAAAATTATTTGATTTTCCTTCTAGTTTATAATAACTAATATTAATTTTGCGTGTAGATCTATTGTTTATAGTAGCCAATAACTTTATAACAAAGATTTAGATAAAATTTCCATCGCTTAATAACTGAAATTAATTGTAAAAAATTAGTTCGTGGCACTCTAATGATGCAAACTTCCGAGCTATAATAAAAGAGCGATCGAATGAAACTTGTGAAATAAAGGTTTAGATTTGCTTACAACACGGGATCCAATGGAACCTTCAAACTACACCACACATAAATTGAAGAGCTATATGCCCTTATTCTGAATAGCTCTTCAATTGAAAGAAAATTACTTGAACTTTACGAAATATGGGCTTATTTTTGTTACATAACGTAAATTTATGGAGCAAACATTTTTGTCACTTTTTCTATTTTTGAAATTTTTTAAAAGCATTTTACAAAGCATTAATCATGTTCCTAATATTATAAAAAATGTTACAACATAGTACCAATATCTATGCAAAATTTTATCCTTTGAAAATGAAGTACTCGAACGTATGTCCGACTGTTTGGTATTATCGTTCATTCTAACATTAAGACAATAAATTGCCTACAAAATTTTAAATAATAAAAAAAGCGTCTTCATGAATTGTGTTTAAAGTACTTGTATATGTCATATGATTAAATCACCGGTGAGTTTTGCTCCTTTCATCCCAACACATTGAGTTTGTGCTTTTATTCGTCAGAGATGTTAAGCTCTGCTATAGTCTTCGTCAGAGGTTTTGAACTGTGCTAGTCTTTGTTAAAGGGCGCACGAGTTCTGTTTTTCATCGTACGGGGCGTCGATATATACTCGCTCGGTTCGCCCTTTGGTTTCTCCCTAAAGCATTATACCACACCGCCAGCGTCGAAATATCGCACCGAATTAGCTTACTACTCCCCGTAAAACAAACATCCAAATACATAGCAAACATAGAAAATATATTCCTATACATCCGCAGCAGCACAAGAGAGTCCGCGCGCGCTGCATTAATCTTCTATGAAAATTCCACGAATCCCTTTCCCCTCATGGGTAAATGGATTATGTAATACATGAGCCATACAGCGTGCGTCTTTCCAATTCATCCGATTCCAGAAACTCATTCCCCCATTTATCAGTCGTCCGCTGCTTCTATTACTATAGATACGAAGCTGAAAAAGTTTACATACGAGAATAACGCGCGGCTTCTCACAACTATTGATTTAAAATAAAATAATAATCAACGGCTGAGCCATATAATATCGGAATTCCGGGTATCTTAATTACCGGCAGTCTATCGGAAAAATCGGATGCTTAATAACCGGAAATTACAGGCCCAAATACTAAATTATTCCGGTGATGTGTGTAAAATCGATCGCGCGCTCACTGAGAGAAATGTTATAGAAAAATTTATTATAAACGTAAGAAAAATTACTATATTTTATAGCAACGGGGAAACATGCATTAATTGTATTAATTTTTGGTATCGAACATAGTAATTTTTTTCAATTGAGCTCAAATATAAAAAAAGTTTAATTTATATTTTCATTATTTCATATTTTCAGAACTATCGCGGTAGACTCTAATAATCGCTCTAATGTCACATTTAATGTTAAAATAAATAGATTTAGAAATAAATTTTTTTTTTATGGTTTAGATCCCCGGACCTTTATTGGCACGGCAATCCGACGCGTTAATCAGTATAGTTACCGTACATGAGACTCTTGATTAGGTACAACATTTTGGAACTGATGTTTTTCCTACATTCGGTTAGGAGAGAACTTAAATGATAATTTGATAAGAATAAATAACTATGATAATACACACGATAGCTTGTTATTCAGTATTTGCATAATATAAAAAAATAAAATTATTGAATCGAGGTTTCGATGTTTCATTTATTAAAAGCAAGACAAATTAAAATTGCGGGACAGGCATAACCTACACTGTGAAAAATTTTGATGAAAACTTCAACAACATGTAATTGAAGTTTTTTCCAATTACGTAAGTGAAAAATTCAACCACATCTCAACTTAAAATTGATTAATTGTTATTGAAAATTCAAGCCCTTTACTGCGAATGTAAAAAAATTCATGAGCTTTTTCAATAACATGTAATTGAATAAATTTCGAGAAATGATGCGAATGCAAAATTCAATAAAATGTTATTGAATTTATTTTCAATAACCTGTAACGGAATTTTCAATTACTTTTTGTTGTTGAATTGTGGTTGAATTTTCAAGCAATTTCTAACAGTGTATTAACTATTTCTATTATTATAATAAAAATTGCCATAATGCAAGTATGTCCCAGCGCTGATAAATATTACAGTAATTTTTGATACACTGATAATACATTTTCCTAGGCTATTTCCTTCAATGTACGCTAAAATTACATCAGCCAACTGAACCCCAACACCCGATCCATATACACATACACACGCGACTTCTGCTAACCCAATCCTATATACCTCCTGCCAAGCGGTTCATATTCCGCGGCATAACCCTCACGAATCTCCATACTATATACATATACTATGTGTATAAACCTGGCAAAAGAAGGGCCACGCGGCACGCACCGCGAAAAGCCGAGCTTAATTACGCTGGCCAACATTTGTTCTTTGCCATACGAATAGCAGCGTCCCGCTATCTTATTCAATTTCATTTCCCGCCACCGACGAGGACGAGGCCCGCGGCTGCTCAAAGGAAATGGACCCGCAGGCGTGCTGGCGGCATTGACGAGCCGAAAACGAGGTTACGTATATATACACACACGAAAGCCGAAAACTGCCGCGTGAATAACGATCCCGCAATAATTTTTAATCGCTTTTGTGTGTGTATGTGCGTATGTGTATTTGTGTATGTAAGTGTGTATGTGTGTGGAGGTGAGGATTGGTGAAAACGAGCTGCTACGAACGGATTTTTTTCGTAGATTACTTTTTAAGCCCTTGGTATATGTGGCTTTATGCACGGCCGCGTGCGTGGTCTGTATCTATGTGTGCCTGTGCGCGTGTGTATGTGTGTGTTTGTGTTTGTGTTTGTGTGTGTGTGTGTGTGTGTGTGTGTATCTTTTGCGATTTTTCAGGTCTGGTTTTGAAAGCTTGAACGTTCGTTAGGCGTGAAGGGGCTGTGCTGACGGTTGAGTTCTGTTTCCGAAAAACATTTTATCTTTTTGTCTTTATCTAGTTTAACGCTGTTTCAGAGCGCAAAGGGATGCCGTTATAGAGTTGTTGGCTGATGGGTATTGAAATATAAAAAAAATCACGATTATTTATACGTGATAGAAGTTCTATATTTTGATCGAAGCTGATATTTGATACTAGATGTGAAATGTTACGTAGGCTTTGGAATATTTTTAACTCTTGAATGTATTCGAAATAAGGGAGTGTTCATGTAGCGGTTTCATTATATTTGTACGTTGTGATTTCTTCAAGATAATGGCGTTAATTTTCCATTAACTAATTCGTAAAACAAGGCAAATTAATTTATTTATGAATGCCTCTTCAGCTTCCTATAAGAAATCACGGGATATAAGATACCACTATTCTTTACAAGGAGTTTAACGTCAGAAGAACAATTCTGGTAGAACGGCATTCAATTGATTATACCGAATATATACATTTCACCACCACGATATTTCCCAATAATTGACGACTATTAACAGCCCGAAAAAACCCTTCCACTCAATTTACTCACCTAAAAAAAGCCTCTAAACGACTCCTTTCCGCGTCTCTCTCTCTCTCTCTCTCTCTCTCTCTCTCTCTCTCTCTCTCTCGCTCGAGTCACCAGACCTATTTCCCAACTCTCACTCTTTCAAAGCCCCCAATTTAATTCCCCTTCGGAAACTCCCCTCGTTACGTATCCTCGTTATACACACACACATATACCCACCCACGCACACACACATACAGAGTCTATGCCTCTGGATGCGCAGCACCAAAGATTTACCTGTCAACAGAGCGAACTAGTTCAACGACGACAAGGAAAATTCCAAGAATCCGACCTATTTCTTCTCTCTCTCTCTCTCTCTCTCTCTCTCTTTCTCTCTCTCTCTCTCTCTCTCTCCCCCCCTCTCTCTCTCTCTCTCTCTCTCTCTCTCTCTCTCTCTCTCTCTCTCTCTCTCTCTCTCTCTCTCTCTCTATCCTAACGTCATCTCGCTATCTACACATTGGTGAATACAATTACCTCGTACTCCAGATCACTAGGTAGCGCGAGCGAACGCAGAAGTGGAGTAGAGGGAACGTCTCTGATTTCGCGCGAGGCAACTAGTCGGAGCGAGACCTCTCACTCTCTCTTTCGCTATCTCTCTCTCTCTCCTCCAATTTCCAATGTTTAACCACGGTTATTATGCAGACTGGAGTCGGTGACCGTCGAAAATATTTAGAGCGCGCGCGCGCGCACTGTAATGCCGCTGTGGCGTAGTTTGTTGGTTGAAAGTTTCATTACGGATTTTTGTAGGATGAATTGGTTTGCATTTCCGGAGCGTAATTTTATTTGAAGAGTGAGGATTAAATTGGATTGAACGTGACTCGAGAAGCATGAATTTAAGATTGATTTTCTGTTATATCGGTGGAGATTTTTTTGTGAGTCGATTGTAAAATATTTTATTGACGGGAAATTGAGCTTAAATGATTTCAATCGAAAATAAAAATTGATATCGCAGGTTAAAGTGCTTCTCTTCAAATTGAAAAAATATTGGCATTCTTGAGTATATAACGTATTTAATGATGAAGAAAAACAAAAATTATATTTTATTATTATCTTTTTAGACTAAAAATAACACGAATTAATATACAACTGAAGCCGCAATAACTTTATTCCTCAAATTTCGGAATTGCCGTAATTCTATCGTTTATCCCGCGAATCATGTTATAGTTTTTAAACAAAGCCATTGTTACGCAATTTTGTTTCCATAACTTTTGCGAATTTTCCAGCAGGGAAAATAACTGTAAAAACTCCTCGTAAAATTATTATTATAATGATCAATAAAGCAAGCTGCAAAACTTTGAAATACCACCCGCAAATAATCGCCCGTAAATGATTTAAAAAAAAAAAAAAAAACCCACACACAGGTTCACACCACTTATAATATTTACGACCTCGCGAATCCAAACTTTTATTAACGCCGCGTAAACACCGCGATCAGCGATTAAACTCTCATCCCCGTTTCCTCGGAGAATCGTTCCAGCGCAGCGGCCCATAACTCAGCGTTAATCTCGGCTACTCCGCAACTTTATCCCCCCCCCCCCCCCCCAAAAGAAATGTCCTGATTAACAGCGAGTGCACCTCTCGCGTTATATAGATTTCACGCGGAAGCGGGGAGCTATATGATGCGGCGTCCGGCAGATTGCCGAAAGTTTCGGTCAATCAGTGAGATTCGGGCGATCGCGCGCAGTATAGTATGGGGGGGGGGAGTTATGTGATCGATGGCGTCGTCGTTCTGCCGCGCGCGCGCTAAAAAGGGAAATCGCGCGACGTCGTCGTCGTCGCGAGATGCGCGATGGGAATTGATGGGACGGCAGTTGCGCGACGATTTTTCCATTTATTTGTGAAAGAGCGAGGGAGTGAGGGAAGAGGGTGTAAGAGTGTTCGGATAAACTGATGGGCCGAGTTCTTTGTTCGGCGCGTGAGCGATGAGTTTACCCGGGGATTATTATTGTTGTGGTTGTTGTTGTTGGTGGGTATGGAGGAGCATATGCGCGGTTTAATTGGTCGTGGATAAAAGAGGCTTTGATGGGCTTTTTTAGAGAGGGGGTATTTTTGTTAAAGAAGGGATGATCGGGGAAAAGCGCGATGAAATAAAGGGGATGATTTGATGTGTGGTTTGGATTGTACGACGCACTTAAAATGTCCTTTCAATTACGAATTTTCATTGTAACTGGAAAGGCGTTTACGTAATGTTTTAAACATGAAATTATGTTCAAGCCTTTTTTCTGAATAAAAGAGCTTGGATTAAAAAATGTAGGGCAGTAGTATCGAGTTTTTCCCATTAACTTTAAAGATTTTTACATACAACGCGCTTCGCGCGTATTATTTCTCTATTCGTTTCTGTCTTTGAGGTTATGAACATGATCAAGTTAGTCAGTTTCATTTTAAAAGTTTGTTTCAAATAGTTTAAATTATACAATAATAACGTATAAGTTTCGTAAATAAAATCATGAAATTTCTCTTATACTATTTTAATTATTTAGTTTTAAATACTCAAGAGCAAAAATCCAATCTTCAAAATTCAAACATATTTGGTTTTGGCGCTTATTCTATATAGACCAATCAAATGATTCAACGCCAACCAATCAAAACAATCTTATTGTGATGACAGATTTTCTCCATCACTTTTTAAAGAGAGGAAACAATCGAGCATTGAGAGTTCATCTAAAACATTCCTTGTTTTTTTAAACAAACAGTACTATTTGAAACGACTGTAAACTATAGAAATACTTTTATAAGTGCCAACCTAATTCATTAGACGTGTATAATCCCTAATGTGTAAGGCTATTTGAATCCAATTCAACAATAATGATATAAGTGAAACTATTCAAATAATTGTATAGACGTGACTATTCGAAGCTTCTATCGAATTTTCCTAGAATTAATATATATTGGATGCGCATCTCCCGCTGCACCAATCTCATGTTATCCTCCGCCTTGTTTGCAACGGGAATTGACGTGTATGATATTATATTATATTATTATTATTTTTTTTATATTATTTATTGACTTTATTTCTGGGCTAGCCAGAAAAATGGATACAAATTAAGAGCATACTGCTCCGAATGCGCAGCTTAGTCTAATTAAGATTTAATAC
>JAPYZP010007690.1:0-10517 GCA_030522985.1 Torymus sinensis
AAATTTTATATTAAAACATACATTTAGAAATATTATTCGATGTAATTTATCAATCATCTTTGAGAAAGCATTCTGCTAAAGCAGTTAGCAGCGGTTTTCCTTATAAAATAGTTTTAATAAGTGTAAGACCCATTAAGTATACAAATGAATAGACATTGGCTACTTTCCCTTACGTTACTTATTATTAACTTATTTATTATTTGTTTATTATTTATTGATGAAAGAGAATTTCGATTTCATCAAAATTCACTAGTAAGTTCAAATTATTTTGAACAAAGAAAAGAGGAGCACTATTTATAATGTCATTTTTGTCAACTTTATTATTGCTTTCGTATTTGTTTTATTCTAGGTTAAAATATAAGTCTTCTACTTTAGAAAGCACAGGTTGTCTTACTTTTGCTTCAAAAAAAGGTATAGCCTCGCAAAGGTAAGCCCTTTTTAACTTAATAATTAGGTTTTTTCAAAACTAATAGAGATACAGATCTTCATTTTGACACAGACCTTAAGTGAACCAAAAGCTAAAGTTTCTGAGTGTGTTAAAGATATGGCGTTTTTTTGCAATATTACAAATAGCCATTTTTAGAGGTTTTTAATGTTTTTTTCTTATGACTAATTAACTTGTTTACAACGTTTAAAGTTGCGAAAAAATTAGTTTTAAAATAATCTAATAAAACCAACAGCATCAGTAATAGCAAAACAGAAAAAATGTAGGTTTATAAATCCGTTAATTATTTAGTGAGAAAAAAATTAAAAACCTCTAAAAATGACTTTATAGCCCTGCGTGGCATAAATCCGCAATTATGTCACGCCTATCCGTGACATAAGTAGTCCTTTTTGGCACCGTGTTTATCACACTCGCTACGCTCGTGCGCTAACATCACGGTGCAAAAATGGACTGCTAATGGCACGGATAGGCGTGACATGGCAGATTTATGCAGTCAGTGCTATAAAATCGTGTACGATACACGTGTCACAAGTCGTTCTTTATGGCACGGCGTTAAGCGCACTCGCTATGCTCGGACGCTTATACACACCGTGCCGTAAAGTACGACTTATGCCACTAGCATCGTAATGTACTATTTTTAATATTAACTATCTCGTTGCAAAAAAAAAGAAAAACGCTAGGTCTTTAATACTCAGAAACTTTAGCTTTTGGTTCACTTCGTGGGCGTATATATTTGTCGCTATTGATGACGAGTGCTCGTATATTATATACGAGTGCAACAATCGGCTTGAGCACGCATGTGCTTATGCGATAAGAAGAAAAAATGCGATAAGAGCGCTTCAAAATAAAGGAAAAATGAAGAAAATTTGTTTACAATAGATCGGAGGCATTTGTAAATTTTACTGAACGTAACTCTAATAGCCACTGATTTATTAATGCTTATATGGCTCGGATAGTTATTAACTGGATCATTATACTTTTTTTTTGTACATATATTGTATATTTCAAACAATAACACCTATTTTGTAAATTTTAATTTGCTTTTTTGTTCTAAGAATCTTTCAAAATAGAGTTCAAAAAATTTTAATTTTAATAAACTAGCAAGATTCCCACGAGCTTCGCGCGTTTTATTTTTGTCCGCAATGCATCCAAATCAAAATTTAAAAATATAATCGTTTTTGTTTATTAAATTCTTATTTTATCTCGCTTGTTTGTGCACTTTTTATATTTCGATTTTTGAAGTAAGTTAAGTTTTTAAGTTTCTAATTAACGCGCCATATATCACCATCTTGTATTTAACAAGTAGTCACATACTTGTATAATAGAGCATTCCTGATAATCTTTGGTTTTATTAAATACCGGCAATACATGCTTCAAAGCTTACACTTTATTGGCACTTGTGTAGCTACGCGCGAGTTAATTAATAGCTCGAATATTGATATACATCAGCCTGCAGTAGGATAAAGACATATAAAAATGAAAGAAGCATCATGCAGAATTGTAAAAATAATTTTACAGTTATATTCATCAGTAATCGAATAGAATTTTACTGATCAAAATAAGAGTTTCGTATATTAATCGCTACGTATTCGTGCTTAGTAAATGTTTTGCAAAACAAAGGTATATATGCTATAGCAATAAGTAAATACAAGGGTAAATATGAGACCTTTGCCTTTCGAACATTGTAAACGAAATATATAAACAGTCGCGTTTATAACACAGTAAATATTCAATTAAATAATAATTATATTTTTTATCGGTATACATAATTTGCTATGCTATTTTGTCTTTGAAATTAAATATGAATTTAGATGACATAAAATTTCATAAAGTGTTAATACCATTTAAGTTTTGAACAAAAAAATGAAAGGAATGCTTTTATCACATTACGTTCCCTTAATTCTGAAACCATTATAGAACAATGATGATTCATAAATTACCATTTATCCGTTTATAATTATAATCATCAATTTGTCAATATTGTAATGAACGCTCGTATTTTTCTGGAAAATGTGTACATATTTCAATGTGTGAATCATTCGTGCATATATCACGCGGTCCTGGTAAAAAAAATCTTCAATTTTTCATTTACCATGAGCTTTGAAAAATTCAAGCACAATGGATCGCAGCAATTGCAAAACTACAATATGAACCACAAAGCCGTATAACTTATCCTACATTTCGCCTGTCCGACGCGGTCGAGAGCTTTATAAAAATCAGATAGCAGTGAGTCAAATCAATGCATCGTCACGAGCGCACTATACTCAGGGGAAACCTTGCTGCAGACGTCACGTCTCCGTATATGTACGAATATTTTTTCTCTAATCTTTTTCTTTCTTTGTTTGCTTCTTACCGCACTGATTGTTATTTGCCTCGCGGCTGAGTGGAAATAAAAGGGACTGTCTTATTTTCCACGATAAGGTATTTATAGATGTCCGTGAATACGTATATTTTATGAATAACTTTTCTGATCCTTTTAATCGTTTCGAGTATACGGAAATTTAATACCTATATACTTTTAAGAGTTACGACGTTACCTTATACCATTCTGCATGAAAATTATTTTATATAATTATATTTCCAATAATAATATAATTTACAATGGATCATGTACATACTTGTATATGATTATATACGTTACGCATATATAGATCGCCATCTTAAAAATAATTCGGCGGATATACATATGTACATCTGAACTTGTAAAAACTTGATAATGATAACAAAATATTATAAGGCGAACAGGTTCGTTTGTACGTTTAATAAATGTGATGGCCCTGAAAAGGGCCGATTGGTTTATTTTTTTTTTAATTCAGAATAGTCAATGGTCAAAATCGCTAAAAATCTACTTGGAGCTGGTATACTTGGTGACGGCCTTGGTGCCCTCGCTGACGGCGTGCTTGGCCAGCTCACCAGGAAGCAACAGCCTTACGGCGGTCTGTATCTCCCGGGAGGTGATGGTCGACTTCTTACTGTAGAGGGCCAGGCGAGAAGCTTCAGCGGCGATGCGCTCAAAAAGATCGTTGACGAAGCTGTTCATGATGCTCATCGCCTTGCTGGAGACACCGGTGTCCGGGTGGACCTGCTTCAGCACCTTGTAAATGTAGATCGCGTACGACTCCTTCCTCCTCTTCTTGCGATTCTTCTTGTCGCTCTTGGTGATGTTTTTGGAGGCCTTGCCGGACTTCTTCATGGCCTTACCGCTGGACTTCGGATTCGACATGGTAACAGTTGATGCTTCGTAACACTTGCGATGCTAACGACGCTACGATCGGAGATCGAGTGATGCAGATCGCCGGCGAGAGCTCGCCTAATACACAGCCCGAGCCGACGGGTTGCCAAGGTAACCGGCGTCGGTGCGATTTTCCAGGCACGCGATTGGAGCGGAGCAGCTACAGTCGAGTGCTCACATAAGCACATCATCGTCGCGCTACTTTATTCTTCTGTTGGTTCTCTGTCTGTACAGTTGACGTATTCTCACGGTATCTCACTCGCACGGAACGAAACAATGTCTGGACGCGGTAAAGGAGCTAAAAAGGGCGCCAAGTCCAAGACGCGCTCCACCAGGGCTGGACTCCAGTTCCCCGTCGGCCGCATCCACCGTCTGCTGCGCAAGGGCAACTACGCCGAGCGCGTGGGAGCCGGTGCCCCGGTCTACCTTGCGGCCGTCATGGAGTACCTGGCCGCCGAGGTACTGGAGTTAGCCGGCAACGCGGCCCGGGACAACAAGAAGTCGAGGATCATCCCTCGCCACCTGCAGCTGGCGATTCGCAACGACGAGGAGCTGAACAAACTGCTCAACGGAGTGACCATCGCCCAGGGCGGCGTCTTGCCCAATATCCAGGCGGTGCTTCTGCCCAAGAAGACCGAGAAATCAGCCTAAATAAATTAGTTCTGACCGATAAAAAAGAAAATTAAAAAAAAACAATCGGCCCTTTTCAGGGCCAAAGATATTTTATGACGTTGAACTACTCTTTATCTGTATTATTTTGCGTGGTTAGCCTAGGAAATCTGTCATTATTTAGGAATATAATAATTTAATAATCTAATCAGAGGAATAGTTGCACAACTGGAGTATTACGCACGGATGTTGAAAAACTTCGTTTCGAACATAAATCTTACAAAAGTGCCAATATTGGATTAAAGGTTTAAAAAAGGAAAATAACATTAAGGAGATCGAGTTTTGATTTTCATTCAATTGGCGTTGAAAATATTAATTCTTGACTTGTAAATATTGTTCGTCATGCTTTCATTTTCTTGAACCAAATACGTTCTTTAAATCTTTTTCTCTTCAGCAATATTTTCTTTTTTGAAAACCCATATACAAACTCTTGCTGGCCTCCACGATTTACGAGTGAAGTAGAGCCATTTTTCATGTTTTCATAGGAACAACATATATGTACGGAAATTCGGAATGAATTTCTAATTTAAAAACCGCAAATCTACTCTAGTGAATCTTCTATTTACATTGGGTAGAATAATTATAAGTATAAAGATTTAAAATGCTATAACAATTAAGTAGCTACCTATACAAAATTGCATCCAATAGTTTTGATAATTGTTTTCCTATATCCAAATTAAACTACTTAACGTGTTTTGAAAATTGACGTTATATTTAAAATTACTGATAAGCAAAATGCTAGAAATTTCGTTTTATGTTCGTGATATACTTATAAATATACTCGGCAAATTCTAAATTCCTTTTTCTGTGAGAACAACAAAATTACCCAAGTATGTAATTAAAATGAATTCTATATTACAATTTATTTAAAATCGTACAGTTTACGTTTTAAACTTGAAATTTATTCGCATTTTTATGGAAAATTTACCATAAGAACCGAATTTGTAGCTCTATTTATTAGTTTAAGTTCCTTATGGACCGCTTTTTAGTACTCTAAAAGTTAAAGAATCAATAAATTACAAAATTAATTTTAATATAAAACCTTTTCAAAATATTTTATCAGTTATAATTTCTAATATAAGAAAATTTATAAAATTAGATATTCGTCTAGAATATGTATACGTGGAAAAGAGTATTGATATTTTAAATATAGTATTTCCAAAAAATTCTATAAATTTCTTGGAATATAATATTTCCAATATAGTATTTCCAAAAAATTCTAGAAATTTAAATCGCATGAAAAATGCATAAATTCGACTCGTTATAGATTAAATATTTTATTTTTTAAATGGAGTTTTATTGATATAATTGAAATAGTAAGATGGTCAAATTTAATTCTCCTTTTATAATAAAATAATGTTTAAAGCATTGTTGCAAAAAAGTTTATTGTATATACATTATATCATTTTTTTTATATGCACATATATATCATTAAGTGTAAGGTATAGAGCTTCTGTTTGAAAGATAAAACGCAGTTTTATAATTCTTCCGTTTTCATTTTTCTCGTATTCGCATATTCATATTTACTGTAATTCGTAACGGTTATAGTACAGAGTATATTTATTTAGTATAAGTGGGCACATTCTGAAACGTGGAAAACATACAAGTACATTGATAAGTGTAAACAAAGCAAATTCACGTTGACCATTTCAAGCTGTTTCCTAATAACTAATGACAAAGATTAAATTACTGTGGTAATTTTATTTCTAGTGTATTGGAAACATAATTTAGTTTAAAAAATTTTAAATATTGAAAAGAAATGGCAATAAATGCTTTTGATTTTCTTCTTCAAATAACAACATTATTTGAGCTTACATTTATTGCAGTTTCAAGCTGAAATAATAATTTATGGTCTTATTAGTATCATAAGGATTAAATCAATAATTTATAAAGTCGTATAACATTTATACAAAGAAGACACTGATGCATAGATCACTATAAGAGCCTTATCAGCGTGGTGAAATCTGCAAGCGCTTGTAAGTGCCAATGATAACGTATATGTCTGTATAAAGCACAGATATGTACTTTCTGCAAATCAAGTACTAACAGTATCTCGAAAATTAGAATGTTAACATTTTCAAAAATTTATGACACGTAGATAACACGGTTATTTTCATACCAAAGTTCTGAAAATCCATACGCTGTCAACTATATAATTTCTGCAAAACACTACAAATTAATACAGTATCCTTATTCTCAACTTTAAATATTTATCCCTTACTTATCTGTGAAAAATCTACTAAAATTAACTTAATTTATTTCTAAATAATATTAAAAGAATTTAGAATATATATAGGGAAGTTGTATATCATAAGATTAAAAAAGAGAAAATACTTTTTGATACAAATTTTAATATGCACGCTTTCGTGTGTTCTTGCATACGTGTATCTGCGCGCGCGCGTGTGTGTGTATGTTTGGATTATAAATATTCAAGAATTCAACAGAAAGGTGTTTGCAGTTCTTTCAACTATCGTTTTGTCATCATTTGCTTTTAGAATATAAAATTATTTTTAAGAATGCGTTGTAACTGGGAAAGGTCAGAATGCGCGGCTTCTTTGTTGCTTGGAGAATATCGAGGCCGCCGTCGTTCTCGCGGCGCCTGGCGTTCGCGCTCTCCTGCGGACGTGGACGTCGACGTTAGCGGAGGAGGTGGAGACGGCAGCCTGTGGCATGATGCCGTGATAAAAGTTTCACCGACGTAATATCTTGATCGCATAATATTTTGATATCATTGACATTGTGTTTTGAATAGTTTAGAAAGGTTCAATGACATATTGTATTTAATTCTAATGTAAATACGTAAAATTTGATGTATCATTATGAATCGTTATCTATTTAGTAAATTAATATTTAAATTCATCATGTTTTTTAATTAAAATAGATTAAAAGAAGAGAACAAATTTCTTATCTAATTGAGTTAAATTAAATTAACCCTGGTTCGATAATCTCTCTGAAGTATAATATACTGATACATAAATTTATCACAAAAATGAAATGTTTTCAGTGAATACTGAGAAAATTATACTGAAGAATCAGGTCGATCTGATTATTTAAGTGAATGATAAATGTTTTCAAGAAATTATTTAAAGTATATATACATAAATAACATTGTGGAAAATCTTATTTTTGATAAAAGAAAAGATTAAAGTAATTTGAAAAATTACTGTAAAGGTGTATATAAAATATTATTTCAAGTTTCTCAGTAATTGTTTTATCACAATCATTTTCCACTTATATATTAAAAAATTATTATCTCGTATGAATTTTATTGCAATCAATGCATAGATAATCGTTTTTAAGTCTGGTATTGTATCATTTTTCTAATACTTAATGTAAAAATATCTAAAATCTTGTTTATATTTATGAAATTTGTCATAACATCTCATTGATTATTCTATTTACATAAGTATATACATTGAATTATTTTTAAGAATGCGTATGATTCAAACGTTATAAAAATATTGATGGCTCTGAAAAGGACCGAATGTTTTTTTATTGTCATTTAAAATGGAAAAGGAGTCGATTAGCCGCCGAAACCATAGAGAGTTCGGCCTTGTCTCTTGAGTGCGTAGACTACATCCATAGCGGTGCAGTCTTCCTCTTGGCGTGCTCAGTGTAGGTGACAGCATCACGGATGACGTTCTCAAGGAACACCTTGAGGACACCACGAGTCTCCTCGTAGATCAATCCGGAGATACGCTTGACACCGCCACGGCGAGCCAGACGACGGATGGCGGGCTTGGTGATGCCCCAGATGTTGTCACGTAAAACTTTGCGATGCCGCTTGGCTCCTCCCTTTCCCAAACCTTTTCCTCCTTTGCCACGGCCAGTCATCTTGGTTCAATTCACTTACCACTTTACTGCTAGACTGTCAACAGCCAAATCACGCTCTCTGTCTGCCAACGGGCCAGTTTTATACTCGCGATCCCGAACGTTATGCTAGCCTTGTCGCCCCTCCCGGGGCCCCCGGCCAATGGCCAGCTAGGAGCAGAGCAGATCACTAGGAGCAAATAAATAGAAGCGCCGCTGGCCGGCGAAAATCATTATTGTCCTCTTAGCTGAACGAAGAACTCTGTAATTGCCAATCATAATGGCTCATACGAAGCAAACCACCCGCAAATCAACCGGAGGCAAAGCCCCTAGGAAGCAGCTGGCGACAAAGGCCGCTCGCAAGAGCGCGCCCGCAACCGGAGGAGTGAAGAAGCCTCACGAGGTCGGACATCGAGATGTCGGACGCCATAAGTCTGGTTGTCAGGTCCATATTAAAAGACAGCGCAGAGGAAGTAATATTGAAAATTACGCGTCGGATTTTCAAAAGTGCTGTGAGAGACGCGCTTGTAGTTTCCGGTCGGGAAAACCGCTTGGTGGCTGTGTCCGATGTGGACACATAGCATTACAAATGCAGTATAGCATGTTAAGAAACGTAGTGGAAATTCTTTTAGCTCCATAAATATATATATACATATATTTGGTTAGCTTTGACATAAATCGGCCCTTTTCAGGGCCAATATATTTTTTAACGTAAGAATATATCTATCTCATATATAATCTACCTCAACACTGCACGTACCAGTGCACAACAATACCGACCTTCATCACCGATTCCTGGGCCAACAGCCTCCCAGGACGCAGCAGCGAACATCTATCTCCGGAGTGAGTATCTGCCCTTGCAGCGTTTGGTCCGTGAAATCGCTCAGGACTTCAAAACCGACTTGCGTTTCCAGAGCTGGGCAGTGATGGCCCTCCAGGAGGCCATCGAGGCTTACCTCGTCGGTCTCTTCGAAGACACCAACCTGTGCGACATCCACACCAAGTGGGTCACCATCATGCCTAAAGACATCCAGCTGGCTAGACGCATAGGTCGGAAAGGGAAAGGGGACGTAGCGTGTGTTAACTGAATGGGATATGTCCCCTTTCTCATTCCGGGCCTTCAATTGACTTTTTATTATTGATGCTGACTTAGAAAAAAAAATATATAATCGACCCTTTTCAGGGCCACCAAATTATGCAAATTGGGACATACATATTTTACTTTTTCAATTATATAGCATGGGAATGATAGTAATTATTATTATAACAATTAATAACATCGTAAATATTACTATTATATTCTTTATACTATAGGTTATTTGCAGCTATTAACTATAAGCATATCTTATGCTATTTCACATGTGATAAGATGATGGAACAACAAGATTTTTAACTTTTTAGGTCTCATATGATGATAGCCCTTATCAAATTAAAGTATGTAAATACTGATTCCCATGACCTATAACAATCTTTGCAATTTCAAGTCTTTGATTACTGTAATTAATAGATCAAATATTTCCTACATATGAAAATGTTATGAGTGTTAAATCAACAAATTTACTAGCTGACAACTTTGTAGAATATCGAGATATTGCAATTATGAAAAACACATTCGAAACAGTGTTTCGAGGCAAATTGTACCAATCAATTATATGATATATTGTCGCAACTCAAGCATACTGTGATATATATTTAGGTGAATATTATTGATCAAAATATTTTATATTGTAAATGTTCGCTGACTTGTTGGGTAAGTTTTCCAATATAATAAAATATAAAAACGTTAGTAGTAAAGTACTTCAAAAGAATAAAGTACGTCGTTGTACTTATCGTCTCTTTCCTTCCCACTCCTAAAATACAAAAACAGTTCACTATTAGGGGAGAAACGGGGTGATTGGCGCACCTAACCTTTATCGTTGATTATTTAAATGAAGAAATAGTTATATAAAATGAACTGTACTTCAAGCTAGCCAAACATCTACTGTATCAAACTGAACACATTTTTTCAGCATGGCATTTGCAATTTATTGAATATAAACGATTTATTAAAAATAGTACATTTCTAAACGGGGGCGGAAGGTGATTATTTAGCTCATGTGACATTTTTCGCACGAGCGAAGCGAGTCACATGAGCTAAAAATTTTCTTACGCACCAGTTTTGAACCGTATTTTATACCACGAGAGCCGAATAATCATATTAAAGTTATAATTTTGAGGTTAGAGTGGTATAAAACTATTTGCGCCATTCAACCCGCCGCTTGCGAATGTAGCTGTTAGATCTCTTGCGCAAACTAATGTTTCCTATAGTTTCTTCCTTGAATAAACTAAATATTACATATTATATATAATATGTAATATTTA
>JAPYZP010007691.1:0-12807 GCA_030522985.1 Torymus sinensis
AAAAAGTTTTTATTCCGGGCCACGCGACTATACGACTATACATCTTTATTCGCGCGAACTACAACATCAGTATAAACACTTTATTGCCTGCGTAAAAGTACGACTCGACGAGCTGAGTGTGTGTGTGTATATATTTACGCGTTCGAGGGGAAGGAGGAGCAAGGGAATAAATCAGAGAAGTATTTTTTCGTGTCGGATTTAATTTGAAGCGGAGAAAAGTTTGCAGTATGCACGCGCCGACCGCGAGCTATACGTATACAAACGTATATATGTATTATATACACACGGACCAGCCATAGCACCTCTACGCTCGCGCGCGGGAGAGCGATACATCAAAGTTACGACGTCGATAATTAAGAAGCGCATCGTTGCTGCGGCAGCAGCCCGCTCTGCTCTCGGGAAAATACGATTTCCCGTCGCCGTGGAGGCAACTCCGCGCTCGCGCGCGCGGGCTTTTCCTTTGATTCGCCCGGACGTCTACGACTGGAAAATGCAAAATTATGATACGCTTCGAGCCGAGAAAGAAGGATGAGATGGGGCTGGAGAGGGAGAGTTTGGCGAGCAGCAGCAGCAGCAGCAGCAGCAGCAGTATAGTAGCACGGATGGAAAGCGAATCGGGAGGGTGGAGAAGGCGCATACGTCGTCGCGCTGACAAACGCGATTCATCGCTGGACGCGACGTCCCGGTTATCCGGGCCAGAGTTATGGTTGTTATTTCATGCTCTCTCTCTAGCCTCGGTTCTGCTTTTTCCGGGTTGCCGAAAATGCAAACATGCTTATCCAAACTTATAATACACGCATGCACGTTAATAATAATAATAATAATGAAAGTGAAATTCTACGGATTAATTAAACGTCGTGAATAAAACCGCACAGCACGAGGATGATTAAACACGCCGTGAAAAGGCATCTGCGTACGAGAATATTTACACGCTTGATGAGCCGTAACCCATGAGTCTTGGAGGATGATGAAAACGTACACGACATTTCACTCCCTCTATTTAACGCGGGCACGCGCGCCGCGCGCCACGCCACGTCGCCCTGGCGGCTTTATCTTTCCCTTCTCTCTTGCGCCCGTCCTTCTTCTCCCCCTCACCCCTTTAAAGTCCGTGCCAATGCTAAGCCGAGCGTTTTATTTTCGCGCCCCCGAGGAAGAAGGAGGTGCGAGAGCGCAGAGGCACACAACGGAACTAGGTGAGACGCCGGACACGAAGGAAAACCAGACTCCATTAAGCTCGCGCGGCTGAAATTTCCTCTGTCCTGCCTTGACGAGCTCGCGCGCAAATTCTTCAAAGAAACTTTGCCCCGCGAGCGCGGGCACAAGGTTTTTGTTAAATAATAATTTCCGCTCTGTGTTATTTAATAAATTGCCTCAAATTGCACTCGGCTACGAGCTCGTTATGTATTCTTTGACTCGTCTGCGACTACACCAGCAGCACCGCAAAGCGCGCAGCGCGCACCGCCTACGTCACCCCGCGAAGACTATATACAAAAGACGCGCATATTATTATGAAATAGTTGCATGCTTTCTTGCGGTTCTTGTGTCCTCGCGTACTCGTAAAATTGTACGTGCGTGTGCGCGCGCGCCCTCTCTTATATTGCATAACTGAAAAACTGTAAAGGAAAACGACGCGCACGCTCTGGTATATAAGGGAACGAAATTCATGTGAATTATATAAAGCGGAGAAAGAACCTCTCTGTCGCTAGCGCGCGACGTTAAAAAGCAAGCTACTCCCTTCCCTACCGTCGTCGCTTGAGGAACGGCTGTGCTTGAATTTCAAAAATCAACGAATACAGCCAGAGAGAGAGAGCCCATATTTTTTAATTAAAACGAATAAATCAGACTTTTCCGGGCGGAAGAAAGGCGGGCGGCGCGCGCTCGCCTGTCGTAAATCTGTCACAATATTCCGAAAACGAATGCACAACAATTCCTTTGTATTATAACATTAAACTGAAAAAAAAAACATCAAGTGTAATATAATCGAATTAATATATCTCGCTGAAGGCTCTCCGCCAGCTACAAGAGCAGCCATCGATCTCCCCAGTCAGTCCTCACCGTTAAGAGCCCATAGAGAGCAAAAAAGGCAAATGCCAATGAGTTTTTTCCTCCTCCGTCCCTCCCCCTCGGTCATTGATTCTCTCGCGTCCCTCGCAGCGCGCGCTTATACGAAGACACGCGCTCGCCTCTCGATGCGTTGCTCTCTTTCCCTCTCATTCGCGAAGACAAAAAGACGTCCACGCGAGACAAAGAAGGCGCATATCCAGCATTGTCTCTCGATTTGCGTGCTAGTACTACTCCTCTCCTCGTCGACGTACTACTCTACCACTACCACTACACGCGCCGGTAGCCGATTAAACTGGCAAGCGTATATGCGGTGACGTACTATGCGCGCGCGAGTGCTGGTTAAGTCACGTTCGACGCGCATTGTTCCCACTCTCGCCCTGTCATCGGCATATCGCGCTCGTACGTACGTATACGGGCTTGTAAGAAGCAGAGAGCCGGCGACACGGGGCTGCGGGAAGGAAGGAACACAGTCCACTGCTAAAGCAGCCGCCCGCACCTCGTAATACACGCGCGCATGAGGGAGGGGGAGAGAGCAAAGTCCCGATTTTCAAAGAGACGTCAGTGGCTTTGTGGCGTTCTCACGAGCGCGAGAAGTCAGCCCCTCCTCTAGCATCGATCGTGTCCTTATACACCGTGAAATTGTGCCGCTAGCACGGGAGCATATACCGTGTCGCCTTGAAAGAGACCTTTTCAGTCAGATGGCCTCTGCGCAAGATGGCGGCGGACCCACGGCGAGCGGCTAAATCCCCGGTCCTCAGTCAAACGAGCTTATCGGCTTCTGCCCGCTCGCGCGCTGCACTCGCGATTTCGGGGGACGCCGCGGCGACGACAATGCGCGCGAGCGAATCGCTCTATAGAGGAACTCTCCATCTCTCTCGCCGGCTCTTCTTGGCTGCAGTTCGCCGAACTCGCTACTCCCACGGTCCGACACGCTGCTGACGATTTGCAAGGCATTATACGGGAAAGCGCACTGTTTACCCAACAGCCGTTGCTTCTGCGCGACTCCAGTCTGCAGCCTATACCGCGCGCGGAGCGGCGAGTTGTTCTGAAGCTGAATTTCATCGGGACACCGCGAGGTAATTCTGATGCATGTGTATGTGTTTGCACGTTACACCTCCTTAAATACAAATTTTCAAAACAAATGGCTGATGCGCACGCAGTTCGTTATCGCGTCGTAAAACGGCCGATAATGAAAAACAATGTAACTTTTGTAAAGCCGGATTAATTCGCAAATAATGCGCTTTTGCAAGAACGCCTGCTGCCGGGCTACCGGTGCTGCTGCCGCTGCCGCCGCTGCTGCTGCTGAATATTCAACGCAAATAAGACATTTAATTTTACATGCACAGAGTGGCTATGTTGGGCAGGATGTGGAGGCTGAACGTCAATGGAACGTATAATATAACTAGGCCGCAATTTTAAATTCAGATGAACTTTATAAAGTGTAATATTACGAATGTGTAATACCGAGAGAGGGAGGAAGGGGATCGCGAACGAGAATTTCAAAAGCGCATACGGCTCGTCAACGCGCTAACGGGAATAAATGTGATTTTTTACGCCCGAAAATACTCAACTGTTAAAGCACAAAAAAGCCGGCGCGCGGAAAGAGAGCGAGAGAGTGAGAGGACGACGGGAACGGCGCGCGCGCGGCGGTGGCGGATTGTTCCCGCGTTCGGGATTATCCAGGCGGCAAAAGAGAAGTGAAAATCAATGTGGAAAAACGGCGCTTCGCGCTCACGCCTAATGCAAATTAGTCACGCTAGATTCGATTCGAATTAACGGTCCAGATATACGGAAACATTTTACCGACGAGTGGATTTGAAGAGACTAGTGTGCGTGAGTGTATAGGCATCGACCAGTTCGAACCCCGGGCGCGAGAATAAACAAGCACACTGCGCGGAGCGTTCGTTCGCTCTCGCATGCGACTCAATGGGAAAACGTAAATGGATTCGAGCATAATAGCTCATTGTTTAGAAGATAACCGGCCCCGGGAAGAGAGAGAGAGAGACACGCGCACACGAGAGAACGGCAGCACATGGCCGTTATGAGGGCTAATTTGAAGGGATTTCAGCGCAGAAGGTCGCCACGGCCGCCGCAGCCGCTGCAGTCTGATTATTTAACCGGGCGCGCGCGCTGAAGGGAAAGCCGTTGGTAATCACAATGGAAAGGGGTGGGAGGGAGTGCCATGGCCCGAGGGCCAGAGAGTCGCGCCGAAAAAAGAATGGAGATAAACGCGCAGGAGATAGAAGTGTCATGAGGGAAACTCTCGAAAAATGAAAGAGCGAACAAAAGGGAACGTTAGGGAGTAAAAAGTGCGCGAAAAATATACGCCAACGAGAAAGGGGAGGGGAGAGTAGCTTTGAGCGCGGAGAGTAGCTTAGATATTCGCGTGTAGTCGGAGGAAAGAGAGAGGCTGCTGCTGCCGCAGTGCCTAGTGGATTAGCTTTTCGAATTACCTTTTAAACGGATTCCAACTGTCCATGCGCGCTACAGGCACCGGAACTGTGTTCCGGGGGATTATGGAGCTGGCTCGTTTCGCTCCGCAGTGCCTATAGTCTCGCGCTGCTACTATACTGCTGCTGATCGAAACTGTGGCCGCCCCTGCGCTATCGCTGATACTCTACTTTCTGGCACATGCTTTGCGACCTTTGCCGGTGCTTTTTCTTCGGCGCGTAAAATACGAGTATAACAATGTTGTAAACAATATGGAAGGAGCGTAATGGTCTTGTTTGTGTATATAACGAAGGGGACATTTGACGCGATCCAATCAATAGTTTTTTCTCGCCGCGACAATAAGAGCAAAATGTTTATAGCTTATATTGAGCGGAACGTAAAAATGGGGGAAACAAGAGGACGAACGAGTATTAATCCGTGCTGGGAGGAGGCTTTGCCGCAAAATACGGCGCTTTAAAAGAAAAAAATATTTTTTTTTTTTTTATTTTATATTTTCGTTGGCGGTTTGATCTAAAATTTTATCACTACTGTGTCAACGCTAAAACTTTACTCGTGTCATAATAAAACTATTAAGATTTTTATCATCCCGTCCTTGCGGGGGCGGATACTATAAACTTTGCCGATAAATACGGGATATAAATCGCGGCGCAAGCCGGCCAACAGCGCTACAGCCGCCGCCTCTCCTCTTCAGGGACGCATCCTCGTCATCCTGAACATACATTTTTTCGAGGACGGGCCAAGGAAAGGCTGTGGAATGCGAAAAATGCTAATTAGAAAAAAATTTAAAGCCCGGTCGTCCGTCCGTACCGTTATAGCCCGCCTCCCCTTCAGTTATGACACGGACGCGCGCGCGTGCAAGGGGATAAAAAGTGTCACGGAAGAGAAAGAGAAAGACGAAGGGGGGGGGACGCAGGCGGAGCGAGAAGAAAAGCGAAGCTCGAGGGATATTTGCGAGCGGCAACAAATGCCATACATTTTGCTTGCGGGGAGAGCGAGCGAGCGAGCGCGGGGGCGGCTGTAACGGCGCTTTCACGTTTCGCGAGGAATTCGCTTCGAAGCAGGGCACCCTATACCTCGGCTTCTCCTCCCTTCGCTCCTCCACGCGAGCTCAGCTCGCTCGCTCGCGCGCGGCCAGCAGAATAATTGTCGCGCATTCCAGAAGCTTCATTAACATTAACAGGCGAGGCGCCTGAACTCATTTCGTAATTAGGTATTCCTCTTCCGACGAAAGATCCCCCCCCCCCCACCTCCTCGCTCCGCAAACTCGAGCGGCTGAGCGCAGCCAAGAAGCCTTCTCCCTCTCCCTTCTTCCCTCAGTCGAATTTGCACGCAAAGCATCGAGATTGCACTTGCACACAGGAAGACAGGAAGAAAGCAAGCACGATGTCTTTGATTAAAGAGCCGAGCGAGGTAGCGCGTGCGCGCGTGCCTCCGCCTCGAGCTTGCACTTTGAACTTGAACGCGGCAGAATGCTAACTTAACGAGATTTGTCATTTTTGTTGCTCTCCCCCCCCAACTCGTTGCGTATATATATACACGCGAAGCGAGTGCGTCTCGTACGCCTGCCCTTCGACGAATGAGAAATTTCGTGAAAATCAAGGGGGACGCGTAAAGTTTGAGTAAGCGGGTGCGCCTCTACTTATGTAAAATTAAACCAACTAAAGCATATTAAGATATACTTTGATAATATAAAAAGTACAAGTAATTATATATATATGTATATACGGGACTTTCATTTTAACATTAAATGAAGTACGCAGGGCAAAAGATATATGCTCGCTCGGTTGGACATTAATTCCGCTCACTGGGCGAATATTAATCACCTTTTTACAATGGCCGCGCGCGTGATTTTCTCCCCTCGCATCTAATTAAAGCGCGCGCGTCGTCAAAAGCGTTATTGGCTTCACTAAACGCGAATATGTATATCTGAGAAAAACGAGGAGCGAGAGGAGAATTCATCACTCCACTGCTCGCACGAACTGCCGCGCATAATATATAGCATTACGGCGCGCGCATGTATAGGCGGCGCGCGCAGCAAAGACATAATAAAAGCCATATTTTATCACATCCGCGTTCGCTCTCGCATTCCTCCACCTAAAAGCGCTCGCGCGAATAAATATATCTCCTCCGACGCCGTCGGCGACCTATAGATTTAATTACGTGCTTCTCGCATTACACTCGACACCCGCGAGACCGCGCGCACTTTTCAAGGAATGGACTCGCGAGAGAAAAAAGAGAGCTCTGCGAGCGAGAGAAATCCCGTATTATCGCGCCCCCCGGGGTGGGTAAAATGGATTTTAAGCTGGGAAGGTGTGTGTATATATCGAGCGAGCGAGAGAAGGAAAAATCCCTTCTTTATAACGCGAATAATGGAGACTCGCGAATGACGTTTTATTGAGGAGGTCGGCGGGGTTCGGAGCGGAGGAAAAACTGTAACCACGCCGCCGTCCATCTCGCGCTCGCGCGCGAAAGGAACAGCGCTCGAAATTCGCTTTCGCTCCAACCGAGAGTGCTAGTCGTCGTCTGCGTGCCTCCCCGTAAATTTCGGGGGGCTATTAACTTTATCGGGCTGAGCGTAAGAAGCTCCTAACTTTTATAAATGGCCCCCGGGCCTCGTTTCACTCCGCCATTCTCTCTCTCGATTTATGAAAAAAGCTCGAGCGGCCGCTCATTGCGCCCGATTTCTCGCTTGTACGCGCGCGTGCCTGTAGGTATACGTACGAGGTGCGACGCGCTAAAAGGAGTTGAGCAAACTCCTATATATAGAACGTAAGAGAGAGGTAGGAGCGAGGGGGATCGATCGGAATGTCGCTGTAATTGAAACCGAGCCGTGCTTTCTTCGACTCGCTGAAAAGATAGCCCGGCTTCAAAAGCTCCAATTGATGATTTTACCTTCGCGTAGTGGAGCTATATACCTTACGACTTGCTTGGCTCTGTGCTTTTCTGCTTCGTGCGCGCCGCGCGGATCGAATGCTATAATGAGCGAGTTATTACGGAGACTGGATGGGTGATTAACGGTATGAATTATCCCGAGAGCGTTTATTTTAGCAGAGTACTCCTAATGATGTGATTATTCAAGTAAATAATTTTCAGTGTTATTTATAAAAGGTAATGAATTAATCATAACAACGGGAATATTAAACTCTAGTAGCTTTTTGTATTTTTAAATACACATAGAGCAAAATCCAAACGCGCTGTGCGCTTATTATTTTGTTTTTTAAATTATGAATATAATTTTTCATTATTATTTCATTTTAATTAATTTATATGGTAGGATAATCAGGTAATATTTCAAAAACAAAAATTAATCTTTTGCATTATATTTTGATATTAATCTTTTGCATTATATTTTGATATAATTATTTAGTTTTAAATATAGTTTAGAATAAAAATCAATTTAAAAAATTCGACAAATATTGTAGCGGAAGTATCTATGCGCCTATTGCTTACAAACCAATCAAAATCAATCTTTAAATGCTTTACAACATCCGGCTATCGTTTTTTTAGGAATGGACCAAAAAAAAGATATAGGTATTTCAATTTTACGTTTTATTCTTTTTTACTTTTTGGGAAAAAAATATTAAATTCTCGGTCGCCAAAAACTTTTACGTCACACGTCACACCGAATATAAAAACTATCGTAAGAAATAAAATCGGAAAAATCCGAAAGTATGAAAAAATATACGAATAAAAATAAAACGAGCATAGTGTAACCGCTTGATTTATTCATAATCAACGTTCGCAATTTGTTGCATATTTTACATAACAACCAACATATTTTCGTAAAAAAAAAGCTCAACAGATTATATCACGACAAACCGTTACAAAATTCCACCATAGCCCGCAGACACAAAGCCGCAGCAAGAGGCAAGACAGCGGGGTGAACGGAGAAAAATCGGGCAACAATCACCGCCGACACGTACATCAATCACGAGCCACAAAAGGGCGATCCTCTCTTTTCGGAAGGGATCGGTCACGTGCACACATACCCACACGGACACACACACACACACACACGTACAGACACGCACACATACAGACACAGCGCTGCCGACTAATCGAATTCACTTTAATTTCTCGACGCTCGTCTGCGAGCTGTGGCCGCGCGGCGCGTGGAGTATCTCTCTGGGCGTTCTCCCGCGGCCCGAAATCCGATCTCGAGGGTTCTCGCCGACGAGTAAGTGAGAGGAAGAGAGAGAGAGAGACTGATCCGGTGTTTGGATTTCCGCGTGATGGCCGGAATCGAGCTTTCGCGAAGGGCCAGCGCGGTTGGGGAGGAGTGGCAAGAACGGACTTCGCGGCGGTGGTTGGGAGACTGAATGAGAGGGCTAAAGGTAATTTTGTTTGTTCGTGATAACTATTTGCCATGTACTGAAATGAACTGGTAAGGTATATTTTGATATCGTCGACAATGGGCTTCCGTACGGTCATCAATCATTTTCTTTCTTTCTATCTTCTTTTTTTGTTTTTGTTACTTTTGTTATACCAATGGGTTTGATAATAGTATTAGCATAAATGTTGGATTTTCGAAAAGATAAATCAAATGTTAAATACTTATAATGAAATTATAAATAATTTTTGTAGTTTTATATTGAACTACGTTTGTGCAAATATATAAATTCATGGTTGCCAACATTTGATAAAATAAAACACATTTTCCTTATACATATATACGCTATATAATTTGACTAACGTTGAACCTTTTTTTGTTTTATCAAAAGCTTTTAGAACATTGAAAAATTCGCCAACCCATTCATATCAATCTGCCACGAGCAATTTGGGGCTAACCCAACCTTTAATTCTATTTTAGGATATGTTTGAGGGCCATAACGGACGTAAGCAACGACTTGGCTGAAAGTTGCCCCCTCATCTCATTGAGATCCTGGACGACCGAGCCTATCAGAGCACCGATCTTGAGAGGTCGGATCCTCTCGAGTCTTCTCAACGTCCTTCTCTTTCCCTTCTCGGTACGGTGACTGCTACCCTTATACCGCCTATTGTGTATTAATAAAAAGCATGTCACGTTCACGATAGTGGCGCGCCCTTTGCCACCTCTAATTTTCGCAAATCTCATCAGGCCAAACTTCAGATGGTTTCTCGTGCACACAGAGGCGTGGCTACCTTGCCTCTCCTTGGTTACCCGACCCTCACTCGACGTCTATCTTTCGCGTAAAAAAACGGTCTTATCGCGGCTTCGTTTGTTCGCGCGTCAAAAAGGTGGACGGCTGCTCTATAAGGTGAAACCAAGAGAGGGAGAGGTAAGGAGCGCCTGCGATCGACGTACAGCGAGCGGCTATACACGCTATACGCCATAAATGACGCGAATGTTATCCGTTCCTCAGCCTCCCCCACAGTATCTACCTCCCTTCGGCGGCGTATCTTGTGTATCTACTTGAAGCGGCGAGATCGTGATACGGCGCTGTGTATACTTGAACTATACGGTTTACAGGAAAGAAAAGCCCGAGGGCTTGCGGGCTAGCTGCTGGCCTTTTATGAAAAATAATTCATCAGATTTTACACTGGATTCTCTCCGTTCCAAAGCGTATTTGGTTTTCATGAAAATTTATGTATGCGCCGAGCGAGAGAAAGGGAGTTCGACGTGCTTTGCATGCATATTCACGTGGAATTTATTTAAAACCGAAATTTCATTACTTATTTGTTTTAGCAAGCGGGAGAGACAGAGAGAGAGGAAAAAAATATCGAGCACATTATTTACGTTGGAATATGTATTGTCTTTCGGCTTATACGGGTCAGCAAACTCGTAACTAGGTTTCACGGTACGAAAATAATGTGTATAAGTACTTTTTATGCGAAAATAATTGCGTATTATGCATAATGAAGTGCAATAACGGTAAGTGAGGCAGCGCGCAATTGTTTTCGCCGGGAATAAAATATGCAGGAAGTATTTTATCAGTTTAAAAAGTTTTAAGCGTGGGTTTTAGTGTAAACTTTAAATGTAACTCGGAAAAGCGAAGGCCGCATTGGCTTATACGGTTATCGATTGCGAAGTAAAAATAAACGAAAACCTCGTTAAAGTGAAAATCCCTTTTTTCGTTCCCTTTTTCACCTTTTGAAAGACTTAATTACCCCCTTAAAAGCGAAAAAAACGCTCTTGGAAAAACTGAATCCCGACGTTCCCTCCCTCCTCATTTCCCTACCCTTCCCAACTGTGTCTTTAATAGAGTAAAAATTTCGCTTTGAGCGCAATTTCAAGAGCACGAATCATTTAAAAAAGGCCAAAGTTTAATTTGAAAACGTTTTTATATCAAAATTGTATCTTTATGTGTTAATTACTCGCGCACTTTGCGAGCGGGCCGAAATAAAAATAAACTCAAACGGAAACTCATCGGCACCGGCGCGTGCACACATGTCGCACCGCGACTTTTATTTTAAAAGCAAAGTCCTAACATAAATTGCCATAATTTGCCGCGGAGAGACGCGGACGCAGGGAGGGCAGCGCGCGCCTGTATAGAAATAAAGGCGGAGAAAATTCGCACCACTGTAGCCACGCAGGAGGGTAGCAAAAAAAAAAAAAAATCTAACAAGCTTCAGCGCTGAAATTAGCAGCTCGGAATGGCCTCGCATTCGCTAAAAAGAACAGCAGTAGCAGCAGTAGCGCAGTCTTTTTCATTGCCCCCGAAATGCTCGCGTATAGCTGCGCTTCTTCTCCCCCTCCCACGCGTATACATGCCAGAGACTGGCTGTCTGGCTAGCGAAAAGCCGGAAAGGAGATGCAGATTGGACAACACACAACGAGAGAGAGAAAGAGCGCGCGTACGTCGGTACTTTATCGTTTAATATTCTGAGTGGCCGTATAACCGAGTGAACGCGAAGAGAGAGAGAGCAGCGAGCCAGCGACCAGTAAATCCGCGGCCGCACGCGCGCGCTGCAGCCGCGCTAATTGTGCACTCGCGCGACACGTTCTACTTATCCGCTCTTTCTCTCTCTCTCTCTCTCTTTCTCCGACACTCGCTTGCTCGCTCGCTCGCTCCCCCCACGCTGTTCGCGAGGTATATTTCTTACTCATTCGTCTAAGTCACAAGGACCAATTACCTCGCGGAGCGAACGCGCCGAGATATTATTCTCGCTGACACGCGATCTTCGGGCTCGGTGCACGCCACCGCGGCATGCATTATTTATTAGCGCGAGGCGGAATTAGATTTTGTCGCGGCGGAGCGCCGGTGGACTCGTGAAAAGTTTATTGTTCGGTAATCGCCTTATGTATTCGAGGTGGCGATCGCAGAGGGGAGGCCGTTAATTGCCGTCGCATGAAAGATTCGATATGATATAGCCGAGCGGCACTTCGCCGACGGGACAATTAACTCTCTAACGCACACATAGGCTCACTTATATACAAAATGAAACGCTCGCTTAGTACACACAGCTGCCGAGAGCCTCCATTCTCGAGGAGCTGTAGACTACTACTGTACTTATAAGAGCGAAAGTAGAAAGATAAACTTCTAACTGATATAGTTGGAAAGACAATCAAAGCGCTCGTCCATTACTTTCGCATGTGTGTGTGTGGGAGTTGCCCCCCTCCGGTCTTTTTCGGTCAACTCCAAGTGGGAATGATGGAAAAAGAGCGAGGAGGGCAAAAGTGGAAAGAAGGTCAATTAATTTCCCAACGGACGTAAGTATATAAGGACCGAGCCGAGGTGGGAGGGGGGGGAGCACGGCTGCGAGAAAAAGATTGCGAAGAACAGGCCTGGAGAAGATCTTCGCTCCGCGCGCGACTCGCTCTGATGAGCAAACGAACTCGCGCGCGGAGTTTCGTTACGCCAGGCGGAGCGCGATTCTTGAGGAGCGCGCGCAGCGTATATATACAGTATATGATCATCGCTTCGCGCACCTGCGATAATGAAAGCGAAAAAGAGCCGTTCAAAAGATCTATCCACAACGTCATCGTCGACGTCGTCGTTCTTGACATATTGTGTTTATGTGTGTGTGTATATATAGGTGTTGAAAGCAGCGCGGCGATACTTCCAATTACGAATAAAGTTAATTGCGTCGTCTCTTCCGCTCTGGATGCGCCTTTGTTTTTCCCTCTGGCGCGCGATCATTAGAGAGAGAGAGAGGAAAAAGTCTACACTACTCCTACTACTACTACGACTCTACCATATCCCGGTGTTATTTAATTGCTGAAGCGGGATCGATGACGGCACATATATAGACACAAATGTAGATTTATCGAGAGAGAGAGAGAGAGTATCTTAGCGCTGCCGATGAAGAGATCAAACATCGCCCCCTCACTTTATTTGCAGTATATAGAAGAGTATAGCGAATCTCGATTCT
>JAPYZP010007694.1:0-10699 GCA_030522985.1 Torymus sinensis
TCATTTTCAATGTTAGAACACAATAAACTAAGTGGATAGTTCCTTTTTGAAACTATATATTTAAAAAGAAGATAAATTATCTGTAGATGTTGATACATATCTAGTTGATGCAACGGATCTCGAAAAATGCAAAATTTTATTTTTTAATCATAAGACATATTCGATTGAAAAAAAAAATGTTCCCGTGAAACATTATATCTTTATTCAATTGTAATATTTTTCTTTTTTTTTCCTTTTTTTACTAACAACTTGATTTCACAGGTTAGCATAAGAAAGCTCATTATTATGTAATTCCTCAGAATGTTATACCTAGACTAACAGAAACTCACACCACTTGATTGGTTACTCAACCATGTCTCATTAAAGGAAATATTTATAGCAATGCATATTGTAAATTTGCCTGGTAGATCCAAAAACACTACTATAGATTCCAGGTTGTACAGAGGAAAATCATGCTGCTGCTTAAGGGCAAAGGCAAAAGAATAAAGCTACCTGTCACATCTAGCAGACATATTTACTGAACCCTTTGACTGTAATACTTACTTTGAGGTGACATAGATTAGTACCTAATTTATAGGAGCATAACTCCGATCATAATTCAGTCTGTATCAAAATATGAAAAAAACCCACAGAAATGAAAGCAGAACAAAATATATGACTGCAAATACCAATCGGCAAGCACTTAGAAAGCAACTAGATAAAAACATTGATCTAAACTTCCACATCACAACATGGAGACAAGTAGAAAATAAAGCCAAAGAACTCACAAATGTGATTTAGAAAGCTGTAAAACAACAATGTCCCTAAAAAAAGTACAACAATACTCTATAAACTTCTAGAATTCATAAGAAAATTAATAAAATATATTAAGACAACCTGCGAAGGGCAAAGGCAAAAGAACAATAATACATCAGCCAAAAATAAATATTAAATCATTCAAAAAATAGTTAACAAAACATCTAAACTATAACTGGAATCTATAACTGGAATAACGATAAATGTAGTAAAATAATTACTGAAAGTAATATTACAGAAATAATTGTACAGATGGAACTTTATGAAAGTTAAAAAAAAAAATAAACAAAACGTAAACACTGTCAAATAAACTTCAGTGAAACCTATTTAAAGTGGTGTGAAAAGATCAAATATATGGAAGTTCCATTGGATAATAAACTAACATTTACCAAACACGTAAACGAAATCAACCAAAAAGCTATAGCATCATTAATAAAACTATACCCTCTGTTAAACAGAAAACCTAAACTGACTGTAAAAAATCCTTTAAATATTTACAAAGTAATAATAAGATCAGCCCTAACGTACACCTACCCAGTATATCGAGTTTTATCAGTGAATCCAACTAAAAGAAAATAGAAATATCACATAACTAATTTTTAAGACTAATTTGAAACTACTGACGATATACAACGATACCAAATGCACAATGAAATAGAAATACCGCAAATGAAAGAATATATAAAAGAAAAAACTAAGGACTACTAATCATAAAATTAAAGGTCATCATAGCAATCTCGTTAGGAGTGTAATCTACGAACCCTGCACAATAAAGCATAAAATAATAATGCATGTAATACGGGAGATTTAAGAGACCTGCCCCTCTTCTGTCTCTATGTACCTTATCATTGTTCTCCACATTGAATGACGAGCTAGGCTGTCCTTTTTCTCTCGTTCTTTTGCTTTTATTTCTTGTTGTTATAAGCTCCAAGCTATGTCTATAATAAAAATTAAAGAAATTATAAACTACAATTGTTTCTTTATACTTTACTTTAATCACATTTATCTTTTGTAATGCACTAAAATTCATAAATACAATAGAAAAATTTAAGTTTCAAAAGTTTATATGATTAAAACAGATTTTTTAAATCAAATAATCAAATTGAATAAATGGATAATCTATAAATTCATGAATTGGCAGAGATATGCTGCTCAACTCTGTCCTTACCAAATATGATTTTTGATGGCGAGTTCAGATCATTTTTTTTCCTCACTTTGACCTGCTGCGTGCACAGGAGTAGCTGCAGTGGCTGTACAGCATTTTACCCAATTCTTCATCTCCACGTCATTAGAACCTTGGAAATGATGAGAGGTTTGATTCTCCAGCGAACCATTGACCAAATCATCTCCATTTTCACTTCTCCTTCCATATGGTCCGTAGGCTCTCTAATAGACACCACCTGAATGTCCTTCTCAATCGCTCTCATGAACTTATCGATTCCATTGTATTCTTTCCACTGTGTTGAAGGCAACTCACAAGTTCTCTGCACAGTAAATGGAGCATTGACAAAACTCTCTAACCTATTCAGTAGAATACTTTTCATTTTGTCAGTGAGGTCTAGCATTGAGCGGTTCCTTTAAGACTGACGTGACTCGCATCAGCTTCAGTCTGAACAGGGCCTTGACCAGGCTCCACTAGTAAACCGGATCACCAGTTCGCGCTACCCAGTACAAGTAGTCCTCGAACCTCTGGGTATCATGGGCGCATCTTCTGGAACTCGTCCAGCGCCTGCAACACCTCCTCCGGGTTCTCCATCCTGGCGATCTTTCATGGTTTCACGATCCCACTTCGCGAGCGCACCTTCTTCGAGCGGGGAAACGACTGCGGGACTGCTACCGCCACTGGCCCGGCATCGTTGTTATGTCGTATCGTCGTATGTAAGTACGTGCAAGCAACGGATTTACGGATGCGTGCAGCGTGTTGGACTCTGGCAACAGCACCGCGTGGAGAGGAGAAAACAACGTGACATGCCGATGCGGCATGCGCGGCGCGTAGGTATGTTGATGATAGGGAGAGAAAGGTTAGGTACGCAGGAGGCAGGGCTGGCAACGTGGCGAATCCGCGAGTATTGGATACAAGAGGTTTCGTGACCGTCAGTAATTTTTCAAATTTCACGTAATAGTGATTTTTGCAGAAAATGATCCAAAGTTCTTGCGATGAAAGAGGAAGAGTAATTCTTCTAAAACAAAAACGTATTGCACGAGTATTGCCTTGCGATCATTTCTCAAGTGACGCTCAAGTTACATACAATATTGGTCTAAGAATGGTTACTTAAACCCGATTTTTTAGGGTCAAAAACGCGAAAATCGTGGCTGTGTTAGAAAAAAGTTATTCAATAATGGACTTCTTTGCATTTATCAATAAGTTCTATTTGTAAGTCGTAACTTAAAAGTACATCGGCTTCACTTTACTTTTAATTCTCACAAAACTTGAGCACGTTCGTCCAATTTATATGGACGAACACAGATGATCTGAAAATTTCATAAAGATTAACTAATAAACGATCCGAATTTAGCTTTAAATAACATTATTGATAAAATAAAAATGTCTATGTAAAGCTGAATTTATAAAAAAAAAACAAACAAAAATAGGAACATGAGACCCAGGAAAAATTGGATAACTAAGGCAATCATGAAATCATATAGTACTAAAGAAAAATTATATAAATTATGGAAAAATGATCCTAGTAATACCAGAAAACAAGAAGAATATAAGAAATTTACAATAAAGCAAAAGAGTTGTACGATTAAAAGCAAATAGAATCCAGCATGAATAATCCAAAGAGTATATGGAATGTGAGTATGTGATTAATCAAAAAATTGGAAAAAATCGGAAAAGGAATAATAACATTAACTATTTAATTGATAACAACAAGAAAATATCTGATCCTATAAATGTTGCAGAGCACTTGAACATTTTTTTCTGTAACACAGGGATAAAGCTAAGTGATAAAATAAGTCCTCCGATAAATGAGGAAATAAAACTCCTTCTAATGAACAGCAAAAGCATATTTTTTGAGCCTACTAACCATCAGGAAATCTAAAAAGTTATATGCAAAATGAAAAACAAAAATGGTGGTATTGATTATATCAACGACAAAACTTTGAAAATTTCGATAGAACATTTAGCAGATCCCATAGCTTAAATTTTCATCTGGCCTGATGCCCTGAAAACAGCAGAAGTAGAATAATACCTATTCATAAATCAAAAGAAAAATATATTCCTACTAACTATAGACCCATATCACATATTTCAAACCTAGCTAAAGTATTTGAAAAAATCATACACAATAGATTAACAACTTTTATAAACAAGTGTGAAATACTTGCAAAAAATCAATATGGTATCAGGAAAGGAAAAGTACAAAAGATGCTCTATCCCTAATATCTAACGTAATATATGGTAATTTAGATAAGAGCACTCCAATCGCCATAATTTTCCTGGACCTCACCAAAGCTTTTGATACGGTTAACCACCAAATTTTACTTGATAAACTTTACAATTACGGAATTAGAGGAAGTGCTCTTAATCTAATTAAAAGTTATCTAGAAAATAGACTACAGAAAGTAAAATTAAATAATACAATCAGCCAATTCCAATCAGTCAATATCGGTGTACCACAACGAATAATTTTGGGACCTCTACTCTTCTTACGTTACATCAATGAATGCATCAAAGAAAATATTGAATACAAAAGAAACAAGAGGAAGGTTACTGAAATGACATGGTTAGCAGAAGAAGACAAAAAAGGACAGACAATTTAATGTCGCCTAAAGATCGTTATTTCTCAAAACATATTTGTCTATTCTGTGGGGAGACAAATATGTTTTGAGAAATAAACATCTTTAGGCGACATTGTCTTCTTCTGCTCACCATGTCATTTCAGTAACCTCCCTCTTAAACATAAACTAAAAACAAAAAAGTTTTCTGTATTTATTGTTTTTCCTTCTATTTTATTTTTTAAATTTTCAATCACAGTGTGTCTGTCATCAACGCACAATTACATTAAAATCTTGTGCTTTGGTAAAAATAATATGTATTGTATGTAAAATTTGTGAAGCCGCTACTTTTGATTATTCTCTATCTATGTAACTATTATTAAAATAGAAACTGATATTAAAATATGTACATACACATCTATTGATATAAGTAGTAAATATGCATTCGACAACCGCCACTGTGGACACACTGAGAGTACTACTCTCTGCAGAAATTCAGCCTCCCAAAATACATTTAAGTTTCAGCAGATGTATAGCAGCGGCAGCAAGCAATAGGTTGATGAAGACAGGAAGAGTGACTGCATCAACAATTGGGGAAACATCATCAGCATGGCACACTAATTTCATTGAGGCATTACTGAGAGGTGCACACTTGAATGGTGATAATTGATTTCTGAAGTGGCCAAAGAGAAGCCCCATCATCGTCATGTCCAAAGCCACTCCAAATATTAACAGTAGGTATACCGACCAGCCACCTATCAATACAAAATCAATCTGATCAGCTGGACATTTGGGAGGTTTTAGAGCAGGCACACGGCAATTTACTTAAGGGCTATTACAGCTAAAAAGGCATAGAGCACAGAATACAAGATTAGCATTGGTTAGTATATCTATAGACATGAAGCACAAAATCTTGTGTGTTGCGTTTTGAGCTATATAGATATACTAACCAATGCTAATCTTGCGTTCTGTGCTCTATGCTGTTTTAACTGTAAGTACTATTACAGCTAAAAAGGCATACGGCACAGAACGCAAGATTAGCATTGGTTAGTATATCTATAGATATGAAGCACAAAATCTTGTGTGTTGCGTTTTGAGCTATATAGATATACTAACCAATGCTAATCTTGTGTTCTGTGCTCTATGCCTTTTTAGCTGTAATAGTCCTAATACCCTATGAGACACGTTTGTCTACTTGGTTGCTCGTGCTGCGCTGCTGTGACGAAGAATGATAACAAAGGACACTGTAATAATTTGATCCACTTCACGGTCGTAAACGTGAAACGTCGTATGTACCTACATGTATAAGTGTGTATATACGACCGTGACCTACTTACAGCCTACAGCACGGGCCGGCCACAGCGCCCGTGTAGTATCACAGCTGTCTGCCGTCTTTCGCGCGCGTGCGTGCGTGCGTGTGTGTGTGTGTGTGTGGGTGTGTGTGTGTGTGTGTGTGTGTATACACACCCGGAATGCATGCGCACAGAGACGAGGCCACGGCCATACGATCGCCACGGAGTCACCACTGGCAAGTTTATGGCAAGTGCATGGCAAGTAATGGGCGTCTGCATGCGCAAGCGCAACGTCCTACCTCTTAGGCCCAATGAATGTGGTATAAAAAATTCTGATAGGCTGTAAAAAACGTTTTCACAAAGTAACTATACTTAAACTTTTGCTATTTGTACTTGTTAGAATAATTTTTATACTTATCTAAATCCCATTTGATTACTGTTGCTGCTTCTCTTGGAGGACATCGACTTCTACAGCTTTGCACTGCCAGGACTGGAGCATTTGATGGCTTATTGACTGTGAAGGCCATCTGAAGTTTAGTTGTTTGGTGTGAACCATTCATATAGAGTTGATGTCTGAGTCACACTCCTATAAGTCAGAAATTGCGTGCGCATAGTAATAAAAAAGGCGGGAGATTTTGAAAAATGATCGTAGGTCCGCTTCGCCTACACCTGATGAAACATAAAGAAAAAAAAAGGGGGGAGGGGCAGGGTTCTCAGGGTTCTTCCACTGAAGAATCGAAAGTTTTTGAAGAATTGAATATTTTGTTTTTATTACTTAATTATATATTCATTGATTATTGTACTTGCATTAATATTAATAATTAGTGAAAAAAGGAGTTTATAGCAAACAATTAATTCAAGTACAAAATTTTGCAAACTTCAAACATTTTTGACATGTAAGAAAGCAAAATTAATATCTTGCGGTAATGTAAAAAATGTTTAAATTTTGCGAATTTTGGTACTTTTATCAATTGTTTTTTATTTTAATTCCTTTTTTTTTTTATAATTATTAATATTATTGCAAGTACATTAATCAATGAATGCACGGTTAACCAATAAAAACCAATTAAAAAGCTACATAATATCTTTAAATTATTTAAAATTTATTTAAACCAGTTGGTTTATTGATTTAATACGCCAATTTTTTTATGGTCAAAATACGTAGCGGCGCATCAAGCAACAAACATTACCAACACAAACTTTGTGGAATATGATAAGACAGAGTGTCGAAACACATCACACGTTTTTGTTTCCCATAAAAACGACGATAAAATGTTTTTTTTTCCTTCCTAGAGTTATTTCTAAGAGGTACCACTTTTCATTAAGTGTTTCTGAGGGGTACCTTTACCTTAGTCGCCATATAAGTGATGCGCAGTTTTGCCAACCACATGATAAGCTGTATAGAAACATCCGCTTCTGATGGCCGGTAGTTTTCTAGTACAGAATAGTACTGAATAGAGCGATAATACACATGCATTAGTATCATTCGATACTATTGTATAATATACACATTATGAATTTTCTTATTTCTTATAAATCATGCACTATTAATTTTCGTATTTTTTATGTATCATGCATTATAAATCTGTAATAAGTCATGCTTTCTTAGTATTTATAAAAAATTAATCATATTCATAATATAAAAGCTGAAACTGCTGAATCAAAGTCAAATTTATTATTAACAATAAATTATTAACTTATTTAGAGACGGGAGTCTTACTGGAAAATCTACTTAGTCTCTTTTGAATCATTAGTGTGTACGAAATAATTGCTTTCGCACAAATTAATATTTTTCAAAAACCATTTCCAAAGCTGAAAATCGATAAACGAATCAAGTACACATCTTAAAATTTACAAAAACATTCTATCATGTAATGCATTCGCTTACTGATAGCTCGTAGTACAGAATAAAACTGAATAAATAGTGATAATTGCACATGCATTAGTATCATACAGCTGTAGTATATATCGACGGCTGAGTGGAAGAACGTATCTCGGCGCGCGGAAGAAGAACGACGTATCTCGGCGCGATGATGAAAACAACATATCTCGGCGCAAGAATGAAGAACGACATATTTCGATGCGAGAATGAAAAAGACGTATTTCCCCATATACTGACCGTGTAGGTACTGGCCGTAAGAGCGCCGAGATGTCGTTCTTCGAGATACGTTCTTCTTCCACTCAGCCGTCGATATGCACTATTTCTTCTTATATTTTGTCATGCATTATTAATCGGCCTTATATTTCATGCTTTGTTAGTAATTATAAGCAATTAATCATTATAAAAGCAGAGACCGTTAAATTAAAAAAGATTATTTGATGGCATTATTGAAACATTTTCTAATCAAATTTTTTATATTTGAAATTGAGAAAAGAGCCCCTCCAACGCCCTTTTCCGTGAGATGCAACCAAATTATATTACAAAGGATGATACATGAATTTAAATCAATAATATTTTTAAATTATACTAATACATCAATATTAATTATAGATTACATATTTAATTTAAATCTATGTTATTCTTTCCTTTGATTTCATCTCTCCGAATGTGTTGCCAAACAATTATTCAACTATTTTCAGTAATAAACTAATACTTATTTTAAGAATATTCCATGCACCAAAACTAAAAATATTTGTCATAATACTTCAAATGAACTCTTTACGTCTAGGATTTGCATAACAAGCAAATATTGCTTCTGTTAATTTATTTAAATACCAAATAGCAGTAATGCAGACTAAAATAGGAGGAATTTTTTTTTATTAAATTGTTAATTAAATCATTAAAATGAATCGATTTGTTCCATCATATTCTAAAACATTATTTTTTCGTAAGTAATAATATTTTGTTGATAAATTTATAAGTTGTTAAAATTGTTATGGGCACTCATTATGTTACTAGGCGCATAAGAGTTTCTATGAAATAAATTGACAATATTCTATTTTTAAATTTCAAAAGAATGTCTACGTTATATGTCTAGATTATATATTGTGCATTATTGTATATCAAATAATAATATAGAAAATGCAAAATTAGCAATATATATATATAGACGTGTGCATACACGTATTTAAATGAACCTTTATTAATATTATTCTCTTGGAAATAATAAAAGTTCATTTTTTTGTAACAGCTGAATAAAATGTTTTCTCATAACTCTAACATTCTGAGAATAACTTACTTCTGATGGGTTTATTCCAGATAAAATGTCAAGCACCATTGCCGCAGAATAAACACTGCAACTACAGCCGTCTGGTTGTTGCATTGACATTTTCTGAAAAACAACATTTTTTGCACGAGGAAAAAGAGCTGTTAAATAAATCTCTTCGGTTTCATGTAATACACCTTGTGTATGTGTTAATAGCGTATCATAAATTTTAACAATATCATTGTTGTAATACGCAACACGCCAATGTTCTATGCAATTTCCACCAATAATTGCTATGCCTTCCGTTTCTCGAATAGGTAGAACAAGTTGAGGATACGATATGTACAATGTACTAGGAATCTCACACAGTGGCTGACAACAATCTTTTATTAATCGTATAAAAGCATCTAGAGAATCATCATTCAATTTCATTGGTGGAATCGTTAACAAATTCTCCATTACCGCTTCAATACTTATTTCCCTCTCTTCTATAAAATTTAATATCTGTTGAATGTCAGCATCTGTTAAAATATAATTTGGATTATGTCCTATGAATATCACATCGTCTATTTCACTGGATGACATTTCTGCATCCTCATTACTTTTATCGTCGTCACTATCATCATCTACATCATCTACTAGTACATCATCAGACTTGATCTGCTTTGCTAGTTTCATTTTTTCCTTTTCGTTCTTGCGTTTTTTCTGAACCTCTTTGGCTTTCATAATATATTCTGCTTCTCTAATAGGCATGTTCCTATTATGACGACTATCAACTATTTCTGGAAGTAGGCATTCTGAATAAAAACGCAAGAGAGCACGTTCCATTTTGTCTTTCCAAAATTTGTCCTCTTTTTGTACTCTTACATAAATCATACTTTTTGGTGTCCAAAGTACAAATATGCAGTACGATCTATTCGTAATGTGTAATTGTCCTTGCACCTGATAGTAATAGCTATGAGTTTTATTTAACTCATAATTAGTATTTTTTCGTTTGAAAATACTTTTCAGGCATTTAACTGTCTTTACAGCTTCTTCTGCAGTTAAATGAGCAGCATTGAAGGGACATTTTATTTCTACAATACCATCATCGCCAATCAGACCATCTGGAGTAGATGCTAAGCAAGCATGTTCTGAATCAATATATAATCCACAACGCATAATTTTAACTTGTAATTCATCTTCTAACTGCTTTAAAGCTTCTGGCTCATGGTCTAAACCATACTGCAATGGCGACGTTCTCTCTGTTGAAGGATATAAGATATCCATTACTCTTTTAGCACAACTTGTACTTTCGCGACTGCGAATAACAGGTCCAAAATGTCTGGATGTTAACAATTGTTTTCTAAACATATCCACTCCATTGACTCATATTGATCACGCGTTCTGCGCTCTATTTCCTCACGTTTGCCTTGGTTATCGTGAAGTTTTTTAAGATGTTCTTGAGATGATATTTTTAGATCTTCTTTGCTCAAGTCTGTTTCTTGCGATTTAATGCCATAATGTTTATGAGAATTCATTCTAGATGGAAATTTTCTTTTTCTTCCATTTTCATTTCGATACTCACGATTTCTAGCTACTTTCAACTGTCTCTTTTCATCAACATTAACGATTAATGGAGGTACAACCTCACAAACGTTTGCATACGCTTCCGTTAGTAGTTGTTGGGTATTGTGACGTAATACTGCTCCAAACACTCTTGTGTTATATTGGCTATATAGACCAAAATTGATTCTTTTACCTCCA
>JAPYZP010007703.1:0-13592 GCA_030522985.1 Torymus sinensis
AACTAATTATAGTTCAAGTTTAAAGGAAAGGGTTCAGAATCTTCAGCGTTTTCATAAAATTATTTTTTAGCGATAACTCGACCGCCGGGGTATTCTGGCTGAACACAGCGGAAACCTGGGTGGACATATCGTCGTTGACGAGGAACGGAACGAGCGAGGTCAGCGCGCACTTCATGTCCGAGTCCGGGATCATCGACGCGTTCTTTCTCCTCGGACCCGAGCCCATGGACGTCTTCAGGCAGTACACGATACTCACGGGAACAGCCAATTTGCCACCCGTAAGACGAACTCTTATATTATTATATTATACGTATCTATCTATTTAATATATATGTTCGTGGTACTGATCTAAATAAAAAACGTAAAATTAAAAATTAAATCCTCAGATGTTCGCGCTGGGCTACCACCAATCCCGCTGGAACTACGAGAACCAATCGGACGTGGTGGCCGTCTCCCAGGGCTTCGACAGCCACGACATGCCGATGGACGTGATGTGGCTGGACATCGAGCACACGGACGGCAAGCGTTACTTCACCTGGAACCCGCAGAACTTCTCCGACCCCGTGACGATGGTGCGCGATCTCGTCAACCGCGGCCGCAAGCTCGTCGTCATCGTCGATCCCCACATCAAGCGCGACTCGAAATACTTTTTGCACGGCAACGCGAGCAGCCTCGGGTATTACATCAAGACGAGGAACGGCAGTGATTATGTCGGCGAGAGCTGGCCTGGACAGGTGTCGTACATGGATTTCTTCGATCGGAAGGTGCGGGATTATTACGCTGGACTGTTCGATTTTAGGTAAAGGTTTGATAAATTGTCTTAATTCTTACTATATAAAAAGAAAAACTCGCGCCATATTGCAGCAAGTTCATCGGCACGAGCCCGGCAGTGCACATCTGGAACGACATGAACGAGCCGAGCTGTTCGAGCGGAGCCGAGGTCACGATCCCAAAAGACCTAGTGCATGTGGGAGGCTGGGAGCACCGCGACGTGCACAACGCTTACGGGTTCCGCATGCACTCGGCGACGTACGATGGCCTGGTGCGCCGTACGCGCGGCGCCGAGCGTCCGTTCATCCTCACGAGGTCGTTCTTCGCCGGATCGCAACGATACACGGCGGTCTGGACCGGCGACAACGCCGCCGAATGGTCACATCTGAGGGTCTCCTACAGCGAGTGCTTGAGCTTGGCTATCGCGGGGATATCGTTTTGCGGCTCTGACGTTGGAGGGTACGCGGGTAATCCGACGGCTGAGCTCTTTGTGAGGTGCGTAGTAGGTATATTGTTAAATTGTAATCAAAAAGAAGTGAAACAATTCTCTACTTCGTGTTCCATTTCCTGTAATGTAAGTATGAGCTAGAGAATATATTATATATCAGCCTGTGCAAATAGCGGAAACGAAGAATAATTGACAATTAAATTCATATTTATAATTTTACATTAATAAAATATCTTGTAGATGTTTATAAAATACTTGGAAAATTTTGTAAAAACTAGTGTCAATTTCAGTTATTATTACTTTTCAGTGTGGATCAATTTCACTGCCATGAAACAGTGCAATATTCACTTTGCAATTGTCATTGAGGAAGTAATTTAAAACTAAAATAAGTTGATAAGCCTAATACCGACTTACATAAACAGTGAAAACTTATCTAATACGTAACGGAAAAAATTATTTACTATGTACCAAGTTAAAAAAAATGTTTTTCCGAGCTCACGACCAAACGTCGCGAGCCCTGGCTCTTCGGCGACGAGGTAGCATCTCGGGTGCGCACCGCTCTGAGACAGCGCTACTCCTACCTCCCCTACTGGTACACTCTGTTCCGAGAGCACGAGGTCAACGGTACGCCGGTCATCCGGCCCATATGGGCGCACTATCCGAAGGAGACGCAGGCGTTCGCCATCGACGACGAACTGCTCGTCGGTGATGCCATGCTGGTGAAGCCGGTGTTCGAGCCTGACGCGAGGAACGTGTCCGTGTACTTCCCCGGCGAGGGAAAAGTTTTGTGGTGGGATACGCATACGATGGTGAGGATGAGCTATAATCCGTGTTTATGGGTTGGATTTTAATGAATTGCAATGTTGTAGGAGTCGCACGGTAACGTGAGCCGTGTGACCGTGCCTGTCACGATGGACCGCATCCCGGTGTACCAGCGTGGCGGCTCTATCGTACCCAGGAAGCTGAAGGTGCGGCCGAGCACGCAGGCGATGAGGTCCGACCCCTACACTCTGTCCATTGTACTGAACGCGAGCGGAGTTGCCGAGGGCAGACTTTATATTGATGACGAGGCGAGCTTTGCATACAGAAAAGGTCAGTTCAGTTACCTGCAGCTGCGGTTTCAAAATCTGACGCTAAGCGCGAAACAAGCCGATGGCTCGCCGAGCTTCAAGACTAGGAGTGTGCTGAAGAGAGTGGATATTGTCAATCTGAAACGGAATGTCGGCTGGGCTACTGTGATGACGCCCTGTAAGTTGATTATTTGTGTTGTAGGTTTGGATGTAATAAAAAGTTCACTGCGGATTTGGTAATTAATAATGATTCGTTATTATTTTCAGATCGAATTAAAGCAAACATGAAACTGAGGTATAATAACGTGAAAAACGTCGTGACGCTGGACAACTTGAAAATCAATATACTTGATGAATGGACGATTAAATTATTCGAGACGGATTATCATTCTGTTGGAAAATAGTCTTCGTCCGAGAAACTACTATGATTCAAATGCGGAATGTATAAAAAATATAGAGTTCCATAGGCGATATTTCTTTCTTTCTTGATTACAAACTTGTGTAAAAGGGTTTTCTCTCCTTTTTTGTCTTCGTTACTTTTATACTGAAAAAGTATAGAAAGTACAGACGCTCACGTGTGCTCGGAGGGCGCCTGCTTGTGTGCGAGGTACAAGAACACGATAGACGAGAGCGCGGAGACGAGGAATATCACATCGAACCAGCGGTGATAAAAATTAAACTGTAGGTCGCCCAGTACTTGCGTTATGATTATACGGTACTCGGCAGGCATGTTCATTCGCATTAGCAGCACTGACGATACGAAATACATCCCCTGTAACATAAAATTCACTTGATTGATTTTCATTTGTCCCCGAGTTGTTAATTTTTTTTCAATGATTAGTTATCTCACCATTATCTGGGCGAGAATCAGCACGATAATATTCGAGGATTTACTGCTTGATAATGCATAGAAAAACTGAAATCGATAAGTTTATGAGATAAAGAGTTTCTTTCGATAGTTGAACAAAACTTGAGATGTTTCTTTTTACCTTTGTCAATGTAAGCAGTAACCCTCTGATAGATGTCACAACAATACAGCCAACAAGATAAAACGATATATGCTGCGACCAAAAAGTCACATCAATATTAAAACCCATCCAGTGAACTGCTATCTCCATTCCTCTAGTAACAGGATCTTTCTTACCAACACGATCAAATACAATATTTATCGTGGACTAAAATAAGATATTACGATAATTAATTTCTAATTATTTGATTAATCTATAAAATGAACCTTATTAGTTGAAACTTACAATGAAAATTTTCCACGTACAATATATCGAAAAAAAGTAGCCTAGGAAATTAAAATATTTTCCTTTCCATGTAGCAGCCCATTCTAATCGTTCTCTGGCATTTTGAATGTCATATGCCTCTAAAAATAACTGTCGAGATAATTCTTCCAATGCCAAAACCTCTTGCTGCAATTGTTTTACATCTATAAGAGGAAGTATGTATCAAAGGTTTTCCTAAATTAATTTTGATGAATCATAAATGTCTTACTTTCTCGATTTCCTTTTGTGACAGCTAAAGGTGTCAACATTCCCCATAACTTAGATCTAGAATCAGTCTGTATAGACTGCGTATGTCCTTTCTTGGCCAAAGCAATTCGCTTTTTTTTGGCCACAATCATGTCCATTGTTTGGAGTAGTCGCCTTTCTATTGCTTGTGCATCAGCATAAGAAACTGGTCTCATGAAGTAAGCCATTGAGGAATAAGGATAATTCACAGCACCAAAGCCTGATAGAAGGGCCATCACAGTAACGCCTATAACTCCTATTCTACTGACACCTTGTTCAATCGAAAGCAAACCCTTCTTAGGACTTAGAATTGGAAAAGGGTCACCTAATTTCCAGAATAAATAAAGGTAAAAAAGGTACACCAATATTGTTAAAGGCCTAATGAGAGTCAGTCTTACTAAAAATGAAAAAAGAAAACATCATATAAGTCAGGAATAATAATCATTCTTTTTGTAAATAGAAATATTAAATGTTAGATGTTATTTACTTACCAAATCTAATATTGCTAATAATGAAATAGGCAATGTAAAATGGTATCAAAACTATTACCATGAATAGTAATGAATAAAGGCCTACGTTCCAATGAAAGTACCTAGAACTATATCAAACCGATAATTATTTGATAGGTAAATATTAAAGATAAATTTCTTATTATTTGCCATGAGCATAATTTCATTACAAGTGAATGAAACTTTCACTTACCTAGTTTCTAGTACACCAACAATTTCGAAAATGATCAGTTCAAACATGGTACAGGACAGTGAAAAGGTTGTTGAGAATATGAGCTGCACCAGCCTGTGATGCACCTCGTAGTCCCGAAAAAGTTGTTTGACAAAGAACACCCATCCTCCCAAGAAGAAGAATATCTAAAATTTAAAGAAAAAACATAATAAAACACTTTGAATGAACTCTATAATCAACTGATGTAATAAAGCACAATATTTTCAACAATTTTCGGTACTCTACATAATATTTGAATAGTTTGTAATAAATCTACCAAAACCATCGTAAATTCAGAATATTTTAATAAATATTATAAACGAAAAAGACAACTACTTTTTGTGTATAACAACGAAAAAGAAAACAATACGCAGCCCGCTAACCTAATTCGTAACATTTCAGATTACAAATACAAAGCATGAAGAAAAAAAATTATCACTCGCTTACCTGGGTGACGAGGATGATAAATGTGTCTTCGAGAAAACCCATTTTGCGGTTTTCAATTTGCAAAATTCACGGCGGCCACTCATGGCGACATGGCTAGGGTTCACGGCTTCGCAAACGACAACAACTATCGAAAACATCAGCAGGAGGAGGCCAGGGAACATTGCTGCTTCGTGACGCCGCCATACTGGCGTGACGTCGCGATACGTCACGGACATTTTTAAATGCACCTGTGGCGCGAAAATCAAACAGGTGTGTGTATATTCACTTTCAAACATTACCAGATTTCAATTGTCCTGAAAATACATAAATTGATTATTCTCAACGATTTTTGCAGCGTTCTAGCCCAACTTTATAATCTACATTATACTGAACCGAAAATTCAAAATACCAACTATCACTTCAAGCATTATATCACCATATGAAAAAAAAAATTCATAACACAGCTTCATTAGAACTTCAGTTCGCCGGTAAAAAAACTAAAAAAACTAATTGAAAGACAAACTCTCTCACGCGCTAATTAACCCTGTAACATCATTCTCAACCATCATGCACGCTACAATATAGCGCGTGTATGCGCAGCATTCCGCACATCTACTCATCACGCGCGCGTATACGCACACACCTCGCTAGCGCTTTCCTCCGACTTTCGAAAAATATGCGCGGAATGCGCTAAACTCCTCCTTATGCATTATTAATTGTCTCCCTCCACACGCGGCGGCCGCCTGCGCGTCGGAAAGTAGGCCGTTAATCGCGCATAATAAGCGCGCGAGCGCGCGGACACCTTTTCCCATGGCGCGGCTGCATATAGCGAGAGAGAAGGAGAGAAAATCTCTCGGAGCATGCATTCCTCGCGCTGCTGCTCGCATTATAATGGAAATTGCCGAGTGCGGCGCCCACTGTAATTCCATCCTCTCTTTGTGTGTGTATATATGTATACACACACTATCTGTGTGTGCATAGAACGGAGAGGAGAATTTTTCTCACGCGCCGCGTGCATACGCGCGCGTGTGTGTGTGTGGGTACAGGTGAGGAGGGGGCATGTAACTATGATCGGGTAGCTCTGATTGCATTAATTCAGCGCGCGTGTGCTCCGCTCGAGGTATACTTAATTGCCGGCTTACACGTCGCGATGATGATCATCTCCCGCAGTGTGTGGGAGCAATTAAGTCTATTAATATACTTATAAATAAATTAATTCAATTCTTTCTCTTTAACTTGTGTACCAATTCAGCAGCGCAAAATAAAATCACGATACGCTACCACCGCGCGCACCACTGTACCAAATCGGCTCGAGATTTTTTTCCCGCAGGTTCTTACGAGCGAGCGAGTATAATCCCCTCAGCTGCACCTCTCCTCCGCCTCCTCTGCAGCGTTCTTTCGTCGCAGCAGCAGCAGCAGCAGCAGCAGCATCTCTCTCCCCCTCCCTACATACAACGCACAGTGCAGAGAGTGCGTGCGTGCGCGATGCGTGCGTCTCTGTCTTCGCAGGCACCTGTTGCCCGCTCGCTCGCGCTTACCTGCCTGCCTGCCTGCGCGCGCGACTTCTCCTTCCGCGCGCGCGTCCCTCTCTCTCTCTCCGTTTTGTACATTATATACACTATACGCACGCCGCAGCAGTGTCGGGACGGACGTCGGGCCGAGCGCGTCGTCGTCGCGCAGAAAGAGAGTGTGCTGTGTGTATATATGTGCATGTGCGTGTAATACTATATATATATAGATAGCAGTGTGCGGCGCTGAGGCTGTGTTGTATATACATTGTACATATACAGCACCACCTGCGGGCACCTGCGTCGCAATATGCGGCGCCATTTCGCGTGAAGAAGGAGATCGGCGGCTGCTGCTGCTGCACTGTGCGTGCGTGCGTGCGTGCGTGCGCGTGTATATGTATGCATACATGTGCCTCGCTGAAGAGTCTCGTATAGTCGGACATCTTGGTGTGTGTGTGTGTGTGTGAAAGAGGCGCGAGTTTCGAGATGCCGCGGATGAGGCGAGATCGGCAGCACTCTGCCCTGGAGCTGTCGTAAATATAAGCATTATACCGATCATCGAGCTTGGCTGTATATATACTTCCGCGGTATATATCGATCGGTTGGTTTATATATACACGTATAAGAGAGGAAGAAGAGAAAGAGTTTGAGGATTTCATTGACGAAGAAACGAGGGAAATAAAGAAGGAATAAGATACGATACAAGAGAGAGATGGAGGACGCGGAGGGCACGACGTGCTACGGGCCGGGCAGCGTGGCCGGCGCGGTGATCGGCACCTTCCTCGCGACCTGCCTCCTCCTCGCCCTCGCCGCGCTGCTCTACAGGCAGTGGCGACGCAACAAGGGTACGTGTTATTTTTATTATTGTCTTATAATATAGAGAGACTTAGTTTTGATTGATCGCCGACGTGAGTTGGGGGACGTCAGCGCTCCGGAATAACCGCTGACACGCGGTGCTCCGAAAGGATCGGTATACCTGTATCTGTATGCGAATAATGACAGACAAACAACAAGAGGCGACGACAGGCGCAAATTGACACGCGCGTATGTATACATAACGAGCGTAAAGAGCAGACGAAATCGGTTGCAGTGTGTGTGTGTGTACCTATATTGTAGTGTGCTTGTGAGAGGTGTTTGCTGCAGCTTTCACGATCGCCAGCGCTCTCTTCTTTTCTCTTCTTATATTCGTCTCCTTCGGGTTCCTTGTAATATGCAGCGTTTGTATATGGGATATTACGTAATAAAAAGTCGGGTTTATGTATTCGGTAAGACCGGTCGTGGTAAGTGGATTCCTGCGCGCGCGCCTGTGACACATAGCCGATCGTGTGTGTGTGTGTTTCGAGAGGAGGTATATATAATGGGTGCATATAGGATATTGAGCAAATATGTAACGTACCTATATAGAATTGTTTTTTCTTCTCGTCACATGGCGTGTATGTAGGTTAATGATCGCGCTTTTTTATTGCGGCTATAACATGCGTGAGCGCGACGTAGTTCGGTAGTGTGATTGTTTAATGCACCGTATGTACATATGTTAATTAATTTTTCCGTTTCATCGCGCGTACATAATGTTTGGTATTCGCGTCTATACGCCATGGCCTTTTATGTTATCGTCTACAGTAGTTGTCGCGCGTCTGCGAACCGATCGATAAATCGATACGTTCATTCAGCTCTCTCTCTCTCTCTCTCTGCCTAATGTAGTAAACGCCGTAAATATTTGATCGCTCACGATTAACGCGTAGACTGCTACTGGCGGGCAGGCTACCCGATGATCCTTGTAATTAACGAAAATTTATCCAATCATGCGACTATATACACTGATCACGTTGCCATATATACCAGCGAGTATATCGACCTATACGCGCGCGTTTTCTTCTCGCCTTCGCTTATCTATCGAAGATGTTTATCAGATTACGACGTTATTAAAGCGCGCTCTCGGAAAATAAACATCAATCGCCTACTGGATATACATTAAATTTATAAACGCTACGCGACGACCGATATTATATATTCCGACTTCTCGCAGTCGCAGTGATCACACCATTATAAATTACCGCAGAAGCTGGGCCACGAAAGAAGCGAGTTACACACACACTCGCCCGAAACGGAGCGATTACCGCGTGTAATATATAGGTATATACTTATAAAGCCGGGGCGGGGACCCTGCATCGTCGGGATTCCAAAGCGCGCCATTGGAATTCGGCTTTCTGGAAATCCCATACCCGAGCGCATACGAGATATATATCGTACAGGGTCGACGGCCAGGTTATCTATTTACCTGCAATTAAAAGAGAGCTCCAGTAACGGAACGAGCACACGAGAGAGGGAGAAGAGTTCGATTTTTCTGGGAAAATCCTTGGGACACACACGAGATCGAGGCTGTGTGCTTCGTTGCCCCCTTATGGCGCATAAACCCGTTCTCCTCCTCTCTCAGCTGTGCGAGCTGACGTTATAGCGCGGCATGCACGCCGACTATGTGTGCGTGCGAGATGCTGAGGTAGGAGCGAAAATGGAAAACGCGTCGCGGTGGTTCGCCATATGTATAGTAAGCTTTTCATGTCGTAAACGATGCTGTGCATTCGTTATTGTTAAATGTGCTGGTGCAGCGTCAATGTACATTTTCGAGGTGAATGCCGATTTTCTTGATCTCTCGTTCGATTACAGTGAAATGATTTCAAACTATATAATATCTCTCTCTCTGTTCTCCGCGACACGATGATTCACCATAGTTAAACAATCTCTTATCAGATACAAACGCGCGTCCCCGCAAGAATCTATTAAATCCCGCGCTTAACACCTATATACACCTCGCGTACGCATATCCCATCGTAAGCCTATAACATAAATTAAACAACGCTTAAGAGATTACTTTTGTCTCTTTCATAGAAAATCCCCGGGGGAAACAAAAAAATTTGACTTTTCATCCTCGTGCGCTTATAACCGCACGCACTCGCTACTTTTCCACGCGGGCGGCTCACCGATCGGCTAATTCGCGCATTCCCCCCCCCCCCCCCCCCCCCCCCCCCGCCCCCCACCCCCCTCTCCTGCGGCTAATTACACATACTTGTGTGTGTGTGTGTGTGTATCTATTATATAGCAGGGAAATTTTCAGGAGGAGACAAGAGGCCGGTGCATTGTCGTCTGGCATTGACCCGCGCCGGAATGTTACTTGCATTGCACGTATAGAGAGAGAGAGAGAGCGGAGTGTCTAAATAACTTTGGAAAAAGTCAGATAACATTTTTATATACCCCACACACATTTAGGCCTGCGCGTGTATACACACGTATATAGCATTCCTGAAAACTAGTTTCGCGGCGTGCTGTGATCAATGGTCGTCGTTTTATTATACGCGAATTTGTGGTTGTTCCCCCCACGGTTTCAGGAATATATATTTCTGCGGAAGCTTCTACACCCGTATACTTATAGAATATCGAATAATCTTCGACTAACGATTTTACGTATATAATTATATCGAAAATTCGCGGTACAACAATCGTTATACAAATCGATGTACAGCCCAGCTGACTGCTTCACAGACTGCCTGTATATGTATATACACGTACGTGAAAGTTCATCGACAATTACAAACGAATTTTCTCGTCTCTCAACTTTTTCTTATATATATACCCATCGAATTTCCCGCTCTCTTGTGTACATGTGTGTATACTATTTCTCTCTTTCTCTCTCGCACTCTTTCCAACCACCCGTACGACCACTGCTATACACATATCGTCACCAAAAAAAGAAACTCTACACCGCGATAAGGAAAAGCCATCGCGCGCATGTGTGTGTGGCTCTGCATTCGCGCAGTCCCGTACAGCGAAAACCCGTGCCTACTCACATACATATACACATACACTCACATGTGTACTTACGTGCCGCGTGGCGAACAGCAAAACGGCGAAGGTCTTTAGAAAGTGCCTACCTCTCTCTCTCTCTCTCTCATTTCTAGCGGAGACTTGCTGCTGCTGCTGCTGCTTGCACATCGGCATGCGGACGGCCGCTCGCCGCGTATATACAACATACACGTATACATATACACACACGTGGGCTGAGAGAGAGAGAGAGAGAGAGAGAAAAGTGCACGCGTGCGGCTAGCGCGCCAGGTATGCGCCTTTTTTCTCTCTCTCTCTCTCTCGCTCGCGAAGCTATGGGCTGAAGCGGCGGCATATCGGCGGTGAAAAGTGTGAAATGCGCAATCGGATTTTTGCAGACGCGGCGTGTATATGGCGAGAGAGAGAGAGAGAGAGAGCGTCGAGTGACCCGATGTTTGTTTGGTGCCCCGCGCAGGTGGGTCGTCGTGTAGGAGAAGCGTATAGTATGCAACGTGGGAGCTGCGGGTATATACACGCGAGAGAAGCTGCGATGTGTAAGCGGAAGGAGCGTCAATGGATGGGTAATTAGTTGTAGGATAATGTAATGGTAATCGATCGATCGGAGAGAAACGTCGGTAGCTGCACGAAGTGCGGAAAGAAATAAGACATATCTCGTCTTTATAGTATGGAAAGTCACGTTTATTGGTGTCAAATAATAACATTTAGTAGTATATACTAGTAAGTTGAGCAGCAGTCAAGTATTATATACAGCGTACGGAATTCGTTTCCTATATATACAGTCAATATCAATAATCCACTTGGCAGTTCGCTAACCCCAACTCGCTCGCCCGCGCGTGCAGCCAAAAACAGCCTCTCCGCATCGGAAATCCATACACCCACCGCCGTCGTGAACCTGTACACCCGAAGATGTATATATATATATGTATACATATAATATCGTATCTCCTCGCACGTGTCGGCTAACGGCTCGCTCGCGCGCGCGTTCGAATTCAATCGAAGCTGCGCACGCGCGCACCGGAACCCAAGCCGCGCTGAATATTCAATATCAAAATCCCCCCGGGCCGAATATTAATTTACGCACGGCGGCGGCCCGCATATATAATATACACACACGTGTAGGGGCTCATTCATCGGCGCAGGTAACCCGATCGCCGTTCGTCCTTTTTCGTATACGCGCTCTCTTTATACTTAGAAGGGAGATGGCTCGAGTGTGTATAAAAATCTATGGCGCGAGGTGTGGAAAGCGGTTGAATTTAAAAAAAAAAAAGCGTGTACGCGTGTGTTGAAGTACGAGTGGACTAATTATAGGCGGGTAAGAGCGAACCGTTCACATACTTTCTTTTCTCTCTCTAGCCGTAGTATGTAGAAAGCAGTTTTTAATTTTGAGAGAATTGCTCGGGCGCTCGGAGATGATGAAGTATATATTTCTCTCGTTAAAAGTCGGAATTTCGAAAAATGCCCGCTAATATACAATAACACATCGCGCTCCATTTAAAAATCGGCGTATATGCGCTTTCTCGTCACATCCGCGCGCTATCATCGGAGCGCGGAGAGCACGCGATATAATTTCATTTTTTCTTCTTTCTCTTCTTCTTACTTATATATATGCACGCGTGTGTGCACGCGCTGGATCAAGTGGAGCGCGAACACGAGACCGATGAAATCGAGTCGCCGCCGTCGCCGCTGCATGTATATATATATATACGCGCTCTGATAGTTCCGAATTGCCCGCAAGTTCTCCTTTTTTTCGCTCGCGGCCCTGCGGGGGTTACACGTGTGATAAAACGGGGCCGAATGGAAACATATCTATTGGAACGTTGACTACAAAATCTTATTTATTATATGCATTATTTAAAAAAAAGACAAGCGTGTATCTTATATAACCGAGGAATTTTATCATCAAAACCCTATAACGCACTCGTACAAGCAAACTCAAGTCTCTCGAGCGCGCGCGCCTTATCCGCGGGAAAAATCTCGCCACGTTCGCGCTCCTATTGGGGATTCTAAGGCCGTGCGTAGCTCGCGCGCACGCGCAATGGGAGGGAATGAGTAAGCGCGTACTTATACGATCCTCTCAGCTATTCCTTTTTCGACGATGCATCGGACTCCGCGGCCGGAAAATCACATCGACGCGTGTATTACGTACGAAATTAATCATGGCTATATAATATATCGCGCTCTAGCGAATTCCATTATTACATAAAAGGTGTCGCTCGATAAGATTAGATATATATAGGGGTACGTTATACATTTTATTCTCTCTACGTGTATTATAATCGCCGGCCGCGATACTGAATTCATCCGAGCTACAGGAAGAAGGGAGAGACAAAAAAACAACTAACTCAACGACGAAATTCCTCTAATTGGGCTCAATTGCCGGCCATTATCGGCTCGTTTGCGGAAAGAGCGATGAGTCAAAGGTGGCCGCCGCCGCTTCGATTTATCATCGCAGCGAGAGATAGATTATAATAGCTTTTCCGTATAAGTACATAGACGATCGCGAATATTGCGAGCGTAGCATGGTGGCCGCTTATCGCGTCGGCCCAATTGTTATATACCGAGAGGGGGAGAGAGAGTTCCATGGAATGTCGCGATAAGAGGTACGTCGGGCCCGGTATATCACAGGGTGGACGAGTGTGTATCTGATAATAATTTATTCGCACTATGCATCGTGTCGCAATTCTATGGTAAAAACATATACGACTGTAGTTTTAAAAAATACCGCGCGCGCCAACGCGTGTAAATAGTCAATGTCGCGCGCACACCTGGGCGATAACGCGAGGCGCCGATTACAACCTCGTTAACGAAACAATTAAAGAAGAAATTCGTATAGCAGGCCGCGCGCGCGCCGCTCCAATAAGCACGGCGGCGGCGCCTCTTTATACCGCTTGGTCATCGTGTACACGCGCGCGCGAGACCAATTAATTTCACGGATGGAAAACTGGGCGAAAGTCGCGCACGTGCGGGTGGATTATGTATAGCTATACCGACGGGTTAGTATTATATAGTTCGTAATTGAATGTTAAAACTCGGTAAGTATATATAGGTTTGCATGGATAAACGAGTGGCGAATAATTTTTCGTTAATAAATGGTAATATAATGTATCCGAAAGATATTCGTTTGTAATTGTAGTAGGTAATGTTCTAGACTATTCGCCATACGTGACTAATTTTGTTTTTTTCTTTATTTTCATTGCACAATCATGCGTGAACCTAGAACTCGATTTGGCACGTTTATTAATCTCTGTATACAAGTGTGCATCTACACCCGCATCGTGCATCCAATGATGAAAAA
>JAPYZP010007706.1:0-12093 GCA_030522985.1 Torymus sinensis
TCGAGGCACGATTTACCAAACAGTTTTCGATATGTACAAGTTTCATTCCATTTTCATCAGTTTGTAGAAATAGGGCTCTAGGAAAATTAACAAATCTGAATAACCATAAGAACCCTGGAAAAATGATGTACTTTACGCTGATCATCTTTGAACTAACGGAACTGTTGGCGGAATCAATATTTTTTTTATATTGAAAGAAGCGAATGAAAACACGCATTCTCTCGTTTTATTTTCTGTTTAAAAAATGTATGTATGACTCTCTTGGGCGAAATGATTTATGTTCAATAAGAATAAAGTTATTGTTGCTGCATTCACGACTTTCTTTTATAATCATAATTGTCTAGAGAACCGAACAAAAAATTCGTATGATAGATGTATCCCTCGAACCATTTATTTTGGGTTTATAAATTTCCGGTAAAATTGCTCATATATTCTTGAGGTTACATTAAATTAGTATGTCTATTTAAATGATACATTTAAATGATACTTTAATTACTGAAATTACTTTTGGCACTTCATTATTTATATTTTATTTTAAAACCACAATTTCGTTAATGATAAAAATATAGTTTCTCGCACTTTTTAATAATAAAAACATTATTTCTGGCAATATTAAAAATTTCGCAGTTCCAATTACATTCCTTTAAATATCGAAGTATCCCGCACTTACATTTCCCACAATTGAAGTTTTTGATAATGAAAAAGAATAACCTTCTATTTCATCAATACACCATCAATTAACCCAAATCACAACTACCGACGAAAACCTCAAGTCTCGGCACACTTCAGAACCTCGCGTCAAAAAACCGCCGTCGCGAATGAAATTAAAATTTTCCAAAGCGTTCCCGCGAGGAACGTCATCACCGCAGACCCTAAATTTTAACGACTCCTCCGCGTCCTCTTAATTGCGGCGTCGAGGAAGACGAGGCGTCCTCGTCCACCGAAAAAAAAAATATCATACCTACCGCGAGCAAAGACGCAAAACAATGACCGTTTAATCGCGACTTTCTTTCGCCAAAGGAGGAGGAAAAAAATATATCGCGGCCGGGAGCAATTAAAGGGTGGAATAATGAAGGCGCCGGCGAGAAACGCGCGGGATAATAAGGTACAAAGGAGAGTCCGCGGGAAATGTTTCGAAAAGGGAAGAGGTTGGGAGTGGGGAGCGAATCACCGGCGAAGTAATTAAAATTCGTTTTCCGCGATTGTTTGAAAAATTTCTTTTCTGCGCTCGAGGTTGCCTGCGTGGACAGTCGGACGTTTGGTTACGCGAAAGGCGAAGCCTTTTATTCAATGCGTATGGTATGAAGCTTTGTTATAAAGTATGAGAGATTTTGGTACAATATCTCATAATTGAAAGGTTCATTCATGTGAAATTGAAAATTAAAGTTTTTAGCAGAAAAAGTGAATCAAGTTTTGTTTAAATTTTGTGACTGAAGCTGCTTTGCTTGACAAAGGTCTTTTAAAATACAAATAAAGCTCCTTTCAGGTAGAACATTTTTTATTTATACTAAGACTGTTGAATAAGAATTTACTTATAGCATAGGTTTAGATGATATTTTACAGTTTTTATAACACCTGTATGTATGGTGTTGACTTTTTTGAGTCAACAATCATTTTTTATTCCTACTAAGTTTATTATTAGTTGATTCTTGGTGATAAAATTTTATTACCAGAATTTGCAGTATAGCAACAATAAACAATATCAATTTCATATTATTAAATCGCTACATTTTCATCAGTAATACATCGTTCTGTTGTATATGATTTTAAATTACCCCGAGTATAGTAATTTTTACTATGTAGCATTAATCTGAACGTATTCTTACTTTGAAAATAATCACTCTGCCCATCATCTAAACAAAACCTATCCAAATCCTACATCTCACCTTATGCAACACCCCCTCCCCGACTTTATTTGCATGAAACCACCGATCACCATAACCCCGCGGAACCCTCAAACACAGGCGAAATAAATCAACGCCGGCGCGTACGTCACAGGCGCCTCAAAATTCAGCGTTCGTCGCCACCGTTCGCGCAAAAAAAAGAACGAAGAAAAATTGCACTGCGACAAAACGCTGCGGCGCCGAGGCCTTGTCCTTTGATTTGCGCGGGCGATAACGATCGATCGCCCCGTACGCGCGCGTGTTTGATGCATGCAGCGTCGTGTGCCGCAAAGGCGTACCTGTATATACATAGCGACGATGAGTGTGAGCGTTCTGAAATTAAAATTTTGCCAGGCAAAGGAGAAAAAGACTTGGTGATGCGTGTGATTTTTTTTTGAGAGAGATTGATTGGACGTTAATGAGGATGGCTGGTCGCCAATTAGAAATCGTGTGAGCGTGCATTTTAAAGTGACGTGGGTGATCTCGTGATTCGATTGATGGAGAGGTGGGTTCGCGGTTTAGCGGTGAAGAGATTTCTTTTTATTTAGTTATATGGATTTTATTTTTATGTGATTGAGGGGATGTCGAGCGAGTATTAAACCGTGTTCTTACGACCATTGTACCTATTTTTGTTATGATATTTTCAGACAACGATCTCGGTTATTCGTTGTTTATTAAGTTTACCCAGAGCGCAGTCGAAATCGTGGAGAAAATTTTTAAATTGAATTACAGCAATGAATCAGCAACAACACCGAAATCATCGTAAAGTTAATTATACAGCCAATAATGTAATGTAATTTCTCGTAAGTTTGTCGATCACAATCCTGTACATCAACAGAATTTTATTATTTCTCTCCTGCTATAATATACACAACAAACTCTAAAAAAGACCCCCTTAAAAAAAAGAGTTCAACCACATCTCACTGCCACCACCGAAAATTCGTCAAAGGACCCACACACCCGCGACGCGCAAGCAAATCCACCCTTTCTCAGTCGAGCGACTCCCCGACAAAAAAAAACACACCTTCCTTCTTCCCCCCGGTCGTCCTCCGCTGCTTTGTTTTTTTCCGGCGCCTCTCTCTACCTCCTCCTCCTTCTTTTTTTTTTGCAGCGACGCTCTTTCGTCTTCGCTCACGTATCGACACCTTCGTTCCCTCCTCTGGCTCGCCCTTTTTTTTTCACCACCACGCTAGTCCTTTTCTCCCCCCTCCGCGTACTCGGCTCTCGGGTTTCTCATTTCTCGCTGCTGGTGGTATGGTATTTTTGTTGGTGTATAGGTAGCGGCGAGATTTTAGGCGTGTTCTTTTTTCTAGACGAAGGGTTGAGATTGGAGGAGTCGTGATTAATGTTTCGCCGAGTAAGCGCAACGTCGTTATTTCTTTGCAAGTTATTAGGAAAAACAAAATCTAGTAGTTTTGTAAGTAGTTGACATTTTGCAGGCAGTGAGAATTTCATTTTGGTAACCTTATTCTGTGTTATATTAGAGAATAAATATTCACCTACATATTATTGGTGTGTATAAGTAAATTATTCACAGTAGGTGATTATACTTAAATTGCGGTCAGTAATTATACTCTTGCTACCCTAATTTTAATATAAATAATAGGACCTGTATAAAAAAAAGCTCAAACTAATTCTTCTTTCAAGATCTAATCTCGGAAATTGCATACGTGCATGAGTTGATAAAATTTGACCGTGATTCATCAGATAAATCCACAAGGACGTAACTTTATTTGAAAGTTAAAAAGTTTGATGGAAATTTCACTTCCTGAAATTAGAATTCAAATTCGAATGCAAATCTGCATTTATCAAAGAAATATAGAAACGTGACAATTTAAAAGAAAAATGTTCAAAACATATTCACAACATTAATTTATATCTTTTAAAGAATATCTTATAGCTTTACCATTAAAAGTTTATTTATTATAAAAGTAGGTATAGTTAAATTTTTTTAAAAACCTAATAACCTGTTTAATAAAAATTATAGTTTCCTCGCAGTTTTCGTGAATTTCTGAGACAGCTTACTAAAATACATGAAGCCGAATAAACACGCGCTATTCAACAACCGAAGCGCATTCATTACTCATGCCTCAGAATCCGACTTTTCCAACCCTTTCCTACATTTTCCACCTACCCTTCAAACTGCCAATAAACCCCACAGCTACAACATTCCCCTCTCCCCCTGGAAAATCCCCCACCCCATTCGTCGTGTCTGAATTCCACCTTACCTCTTACCTCCACACACACCGCATACACGCGAAAACCCCGTTTGATGTCGCATATATATACGCTGCGCGCGAAAATCCGCGTCTCCTCGCGTTGCAAAGAGAGAGAGAGAGAGAGAGAGAGAGAGAGAGGGAGATAGAGAGAGAGAGAGAGAGAGAGAGAGAGCGAGAGGGAGAGAGACGAAGATGAAGAAGACAGGGGTCGCGTGCTCTCTCTCTCTCTTTCTCTCCTTTTCCGGCATCGGCGTCAGTCTGAGGGCGCGCACTCGACGCGCGGGTCCTCGAGAGGGCTAAATAGGCGGGGGAAGAATGAAGATAGAGCGCGCAGACGCTGCGAGTGTATATGTATATATATGTGCGTGCATGTGTGGGTGGATGGTAGCGTGAAATGAAAATCAAGGTAATCGCCTGGAGTGTGGGAGAAAGAGAGAGGGAGAGAGAGAGAGAGAGAGGAATGGTGTAGGCGATGATGAGATGAGACTGCGGAGGCTCGGAGTTTCAATTTTAACCATGATTTTGTCAATGTTGTACGGTATAATGAGATGCTGGAAATAAATGAAATACCTGATAATTTCATGAGGATTAGTAATGACGCTGTATTACTTATTTTGTGATAATGAATGTATTATAGCTACTAGGAGTATTAGATTTTGTCGCTGCATAAATTATAGTCAAACATCGCGAAGTGTACACATTATTTAAATGCATCAATAAATTACTAAATTTGCGTTTTAATGGGTCGAGAAGGTGGAAAGAACAAGTCTACTAAAATAACAATTATTCTGCACATAACCAACGATAAGGGAAAATAGAAACGACAAATACTTATTTTCTAGTTCCACTACGTTCTATAAAAATGCCAAATGTTCATCATAAAACAACCAATCTTCAGCCATAAAATCCACGCCCTGACAAGAAACTGTATATAGCGCAGCGATCGAACCGACACACGCAGGTGCAGAGCGAAAGTGCGCGCGAAAGGTGAGCGCACGCCACGCACGTAGCGAGTCGAGTGCGCTAGGAGGGTAGCCGCGTCGCAGGAGTGGACTGGAGTCGCGACGCTCCCAAGTGCGTATATGAGGAAATCCACAATTTGTCCACACTTGGAGAGTTAAAGATTAAAAAAATTTGAAGGCACACCTTCGCGACAAGTTTGTTTCTCATTGTGTAGGTCATAAAGTATATGAACAATCTCGTGAACATTAGAAAACGGGTTTGTGACACCGTTTTAGGAAAAAATCCATTTTTCTTATGGGAATTTAACATGGGAAAAATGGACGAGAAGTAGTCAGTGATGATTAACCAATACCGAGCTTTTAAAAGTCAACAAATATTCCACAAAAATCGTTCGGTTCTGTGCAAAGTTACATGCATTTAAAAATCGCGAAAACTGACAAAAAAGTAATGAAAATTAAATTAAAGCTCTATTCATCTACTTTAATCGCTTTCTTGTGGAATATTTATTGGCCACTTCAATAGCTCGCTATTGGTTGATGTGAGGTGTAACAAGACCGTTTTCAAATGTTCACGAGATTTTTCATATATTTTATGACCTACAAAATGAGAAAAAACTTGTCACGAAGGTGTACCTTCAAGTTTTTATTTTTTTTATTTTTTGAACCCTCTAAGTGTGGACACATTGTGGATTTCCTCATATATGCACGCGCAGGCAAATTGAAAGGCGCTCTCGTGTGATTTTATTTTTCTTGCCGGGAAAAATCGAGATTTTTTATTTGTTTTTTCAGGACTAGGTGCAGATAGGTTTTCTGTTTTGTGTGTTAGGGGAATAGGAGAATTACACGATATGATAAGTAGAAGTGGAAAAAGTAGGAATGGTAAACAGTAAGCGTGACGCATCGATTAAGATACCTGGGGATAAGGAGTAAGTTGATTCGGTAAGTGTACGAGAGTTTTAGTAACTATTGTTCACGTTACCATTTTATGTGGATCAGTTATAGCATTTTTAGTAAATAAAAAGACAAAAATTAGCGATTCCAAATCGCATAGGCATCTAGATAAAGCATCTATAAGAATGCTCATCGAAACTATCCGAAGCATACCTATATTTTAATCGGATGCTTTCAATTCACTTGTTAACAAGTTTCTGTATTTATCCCCATTGTAATCTGCAATACTCCTACCTACGATTACGAGCACTCGGCAATCTAATATTCAACCTCAGCCACGTTTTCGTCTATCCAACCTCTCATACACACACGTATATGCACCAGCACCCAACACATAATCCTCTACGCTCCTTCATTCCCAACAACCTATAAAATTCCCTCTACCTCCTCTCACTCTCTCTCATCCCTCATCTCTCCTCCCTCAAATCCGCCTCCCATTCTCTGCGAGTACAAAGCCGGTAACCCCTTTAAATAAAAAAAGGCCAGAAAGAGGGCGAGCAGCTCACGTTCCTCTCTCTCTCCCCCCCTTGATGGATCAATTCTGGCCCGATAAAAAGCCGCTCGCGTCTCTATATATATCGCTGGCTGGCTCCTTCCTTCCGACTTGCGCGAGGAACGTAAGGAACGTGCCCCGACGGAATAAATCAAAGCTCCCGCCGCGGTGTTTTATTGGCCGATGCCGCGTGCGTGCGGTTCTTCTTTGGCTTTTTTTTTCAAGTTTGCGTGCTGTACGGGGGGTGAGGGTTTGAATGCACCGGTGGATGAAAGGGGTAGGTAAGATTGATAAGATGGGATTTTATTTGTAAAATTCGATTTTTATGGGTAACAATAGAAGTTTGCAGGGGTGAATACAGTGACGAAGATTTTTTTATTCTATAATTAATTGGTAACTTAAGTTACAACGTAGGATAACTGACAATTGCGACTAACTTAATTAATACAGCGTCATTTGAGATTATAAAAGGAAGAATTATTATAAAAATATAATGATTTGAAATTTCATTTCTGACAGATTTGAAAATTGCACAATGCGCGTCCGAATGCCATTGTTCGAATCTAAATTAAAAATTTTGAAAGGGAAAAATTTTCAATTTTTCCCGATAGCTGGCAAGAAATTTGAACTAATAACTTTTTCTTGTAAATTATTTCCTGCACATTAAGTGAAACCTGATGAATGTCAATTATTGCACTGAAAATTCAAAGGTAACTAAAATATAAGAAAAAAAAGCTATATGACCTGTCAGCTGCGTGACTGATCAACAAACGGGTCACGCACTCCACGTTATTTTTCCCCTTTAGCGAACTTGTCGGCATCGCTTATTCCACTGCATAATATCCCGATTCAATTGTTCATACTTCTGGCAACCTCGCCTTTTTCCGAATTCACAAAGTGAAAAAACCCCAGTAGCGCCGCTAACGAACGCAACCGCTGACAATAATACACACACCCACGCGCGAGGCTCTTGCCAATTAACCGACCGCAAAATCTCCCCCGCACACAGGCTAGCGAAAAAATTAGAAAATTCCACGCCCCGCAACTATTCCCAAACGGTCGCGAAATGGGTCGTTAGCAAACGGCTCTTTTACGCTTCGTCTCTCTCTCTCTTGGCTTTTTTCGGAGGGAAAATTTGCGAAATCGCGGAGCGCAAGTGTCGGCGCTGGCCTTTGACGCGCGGTTTTTATTTCGAGTTCGGAGAGGCTGTTCGTGTGGGGTCTTAATTGGATTTTCGAGCTAGTTTAGGAGTGCGCGTTGCCGAGGAGGGGGGAAATTTTTAATGAGGCTAAACGGACGTTTCTAGTTTTGCAAAGGGGATATTTTTAGAACGCGGCGAAGGTTGCCCAACTGCATTGACGTCAGATGTGCCCAACGGTTCTAATGTGTTTCGATATCTTTATAAATTTGAGGTCGAAATGGGTCGGCTATAGTCCGAGACATTAGAGTGTGATTTATATTATTCGAGGTTTTGAACAGGAGAAAAGGTAAATTAACGTTAATAAGAAAATGCTTTTCATATGATTCTTAAAGATGATTCTTAATTTTGTATGTATTCCAATGTCCAGTTTTAATAGCCATTTCGGAAAAAGAGTATAAGAATGAAAATTAGCTGCTAAGACCAAATTTTAAAAATAATTGAATAAATGGTTGGTTTTAGTAACCAAAAAATTAGGTACTGTAATTATCTGGATTGGTAAAAAAACACAGAACTTGCAAGATAATTAGTTGGACCAAGAGGATAGTTAATACAACTTAATAGTTATAAAAAGACGCAAAAATGGTTGAGGAACCAATATTATTTGTTCATTAATCTAACGATCTTCTTGGTTGTACGTTTAATAACCAACCACTTGGTTAAAATAGCCAATCTTTTTTTACGAGTAAACATTGCTAAAAGTAATCTAATCGTGTTGCATCGTCACCTTCCTCAGCATCCGAAAGAGTATCTAAACACCGCGCGTTCACCTAAATTACGGGAAATTGTCCGCGCTAGCGATATAAATACCCGCACTCCAGTGAAATTCACTTGCACACTCCCCACCTCGCAGCAGCAGAGCTTCTCGTGTGAATCCGCGAACTCGGCATCTCTCTCTCTCTCTCCCACCCGCGGCGCTGTGGCCAAGTGTTTTCCAAAGTTTGTCAAGCGTGGCTTTTCGCGCCGCCGCGATCAACCTAATGCAGGTAAATACTACAAACCGGCGGTGCAGCAGCTCTCCGCGAAACTTTTGGGCGGCAGAGAAAGTGAGAGAGACGAAAACGAGCCGCGAATCCGTTGTCGCGTGTGTAGAGTGCAGAACCGTGGAGGTGATGCATTGCGCGACGAGAGGGACGATTGTTTTGGGTGGTGTTAGCGTTTAGCTGAATGTGAGAAAAACGGTAGATCTTGGTAAATTTGTTATTTGCGATATAGTGGTAGCATTAAGTTTCTTGGAAATTTAAGATATCTATAGTAGGAAATAATAGTTCTTGGAAGCACTCTGAAGTTTACTATAGAATTAAATTTGGTATCAGATTACTGTGCAATAACAAGGTACTTTAAAATAATTCAAATCTATCTTTGATAGAAACTGAATTATTAGCGAAATTGCTTCTAGACGCCATTCTTTGAAATAATTCAACCAACGTTTTTATAGTACATTTATAGCGATAAATATAGCATATATTTTTAAGTATTTCATAATTACAGAAAATTCTTACTAAACCAAACACAGGACTTCTACGAAATTCATCCAGTAACCATTATAATATGTTGAATAGTTTCACTAAATTACTTCGGTTATGATAAAACTTTATAGTGCGCAACCTATAACAACTTTAACCAAACTAAAATGAACAAATTTCTTAAATAATATTTGTTCGTTATAATAAAGTCAATAACTGAGGTACTCAAAATACCCCCAATTTCCACAACACGAATAACAATAATAATAATACACCGGCCGGTAGAGCCACTTACAAAGGCAACGAAAAAAGAAAAGAAAAGAGAGAGATAGAACCAGTACTGACCTTTGAGATGTTCCGGCGTGTCGCCCGTGCCGCCGCGCATGATGTCGCTCAGATAGTGCTCGAGCGTCCGCATGTTGTCCAGCGGTGAATTTCCATTAGCCGGCATGCGGTCCTGCAAAAAGCAAACGCCGCCACTTTAGTGCCTCGTCGAGCCCACAGCCGCGCAGTTTTCGGTGTATAAATGTATATATAGCTGTAACGCGTATGCTGGACGGGTAACGAGATGACAATTTGCGTTTTCAAATTTTGTTTGTGCTGTGGCAGTGGCGAATAGCGTGTCGGAGGTGGTGTTTAATAAATGTTGTCGCGAAGTGGGTTATGTGTATATAGGTTGCTTGTTTTAGGGATGTAGGGAGGTTCTGTTATACTGTGGGTGATCAATTATTGGGTAAATATCAATATTTTGTCGTAGAAGATGATGGTGGTCGTAGAAAGTTCACAAAATATCGTGGTTTCAGTTATTGTAATTATATTATATTTTTAGAATTGTTCTTACAAGAGGATTCTAAAACGAAGAATCAGGGTGGTAGTTGATCCAAATACAAAACTGACAAAAATAAGAGACACATTTTAACATATCGGTAAATACATATTTAAATTAAAACCCCAACATACCAAAACTGCGACATTCAGTTATTCCTTTCAAAAATAGCTCGTAACCACCCAACCCACCGACCAAGATACCCCTCGAAAAAAAAGTCATGCATCCATCTAAAAAAAAAAAGAGAATCCTCATCCTTATGCAAATCACACCGAGTTGACAGAGTCGCAGGCCTATTTGTTTTCCATCCTGTCCACTCACATCTGGCCATTCACAAGACTTGCACGACTCTCCCCCTCGTTCCCTGGCATCGACCTTGCGTGCCTTTCACCACTGTCAACACGCGTCGCGCGTCCGGAAAAACTGACCAGCGCGCGTTCCCTGGGGACAACGAAGCTGCTTTTTGTCCTTAATCGAAATGAGCTCGCGGAAAGTGAAAAGCCCCCCCGCGACGAAATTATTCAGGAAGGTTGAAGAGCTAGACGGAAGGGGCTGAGATTTCTTTTTCTTTTACTTTGCTTCATTCGTAGAGAGAGCTAGGTGTACGCTTTTTTCTAATTCGGAGGAGAGTTATAGGATTCGTAGGAACGGGGAACGGCGATTCGTTTAGCGGGCGGTGATGGAGGTGTCTGGGATTTCTAGGGACTAGAGGTGGATGGGGGAAATCCGAGTTGCAGATGAAATTTTCGTGAGGTAGTGGCGGAGAGACGGTTTGAAGTATGGGACCAGGCCTTGAACTGTAAATGGAAAATGCGTTGAGGTAGGAGTTGATGAAATTTTTGTTATACTCCATGCAGACGGTTGGCTGTGATATATGTATAGATAATAATTAATTTGATCGTCAAATACGAATTTATCACGTCGTCTCTTACTGAATTAATTAATTTTAAGAATATAATAAGGAAGATAAAGTATAATCACATTTTAATTAAATTTTCATCTGTTCGATAAAATGTCCTCATGTTCACAGAACGGTATATAATTTCTATTAAAAGCAAACGTATTCAAAACTAAAATTTCCAATGCATTATCTTGAATTGCGAATATATAAATGTGTTAAATATTCATCATTGTTTGCTAATCGGATAATACTTAAGTAAAGTATATTGAATTAAAATAACTATAATCAAGTTCTGGAGTCTCTTGTAGTAAGCTTTTTTCACACCAACCGCAATGATGAACAATCAAGCCACGTTCTTGTTTTCTCCCGTCAGAAAAAACTTCTCGTACATTTCCACACCGCCCTGCGCGTACCCACAAAAAATGTCCAGAATCGCCTCCCCTTAACCGCCACTCGCCAACAGATCGATATAACCCAGCGCGTGCACAAAACGCGACCACCGCTGATTAAAGAACCGTCTTCTTCCTCGAAACTCTCTGTCCCCCCGTTGGAGACTCGACGCGCGCACCACGGGCGAACTTCCTCGGGAGGAAGATCCTCTGTCTGAGGTGTCTCTTTGACTTCGGAGACGCGACAAAAAGGCACGACAGAAGGGTGGAGGAGAAAAAGAAGGAGCTCGAGACGAGACACAGAGGCTGCGCTGCTGCGTAATAGACCACTTGGAGCGGAGACATTCAAAAGTCGTCGCGAGAGAGGAGAAGGGGAAGAGGAGAGGACGTCAAAGGAGCTGCTGCTGCTGCTGCTGCGGGGTGGATCATTTTCGCAGGCTCTGGATTATCGGGGGGTATTGGCCCGTAAAAAGATGCGAGAAAGGAGGCTTGATGAGGGATTTGGAGGACGGGGAGAAAGAGAGAGTTCTTTCGAGTGGTTTTGGTTTTGTTTTGATCTGGCTTTGTGCTGCGGTCGCGGCTTAAGGGATGGACGAATGTTCTTTTATTTGAAAATTGTAATGATAGTGGTAGCAGTTGAGTATAATAGTCCAGGTGGTGGACGGAAAAAAAGGCCGAAAATGGACATTTCGACATACCCTTATATGGGTGACCGTGTATAAAAGTCGATAAAATCCATAAAAATTAAAATTTCTTAATTTTTCAAAATGGATATTAAAGTTGAAGAGTTTCTTTATACGAACAA